>JAJOOS010003570.1:0-100864 GCA_029582725.1 Solanum chiquidenum | reverse complement strand
TACTATTATTAAGATTACTGCGTTATGAGCTTATGGGGAACACATTCCTAGTTACTTTTAATAATCTGAATATAAATAAATACTTAGTTCAAAGCTATCTTTTTATTGTTTTTATTTTATTTCAATTTAAATCCCCCATTTTTCTATAACGACTATCGAGTTAAATATTTGCTATTAACAATATTCTTCCATATTCTCTGTGGGATCGACTCCGACTCATAGTTGGGTAAATATATTACATACGATCGTTTATATTTCTTTTCAAGAAGTATATTTGAACGTTATCAATGAACAACATGATTAGGAATGTAATCTCAAAAGGGTTAGTAACTTATACTCAAGACTTAGAATTTAAAGATACTCAACTTATGAAGTTCATGCAGAATTTATGGACTTGAATGACTCAACTCGAAGGTCTAACAAACAATAAGGAATTCATGTATATGACACTTCTCATTCTTACACTTCCATCCTCAAAACTTAGCTTGAATCAATTGTTGATCTCAAAGGATTCACAATTGAACTCAAAGGCTTTCTTGAACTCTACTCTTAACTCTCTCTTGAATTTGACTTATGAATTCAAGAGTTATGGTTATTGATATGAAGGATCTCGTGATGATGAAGTAGACTCATAAATACATTCTCCTCACTCTCATGCTCACTTACTTGATTCTTGAAACAAGTTATTAGAAATTGTAGAAGACTCCTCAAAAAGACTCAAAAGGGACTTTTTTAAAATGTTCGCAAGAACTCTCAAAACTTAACTCTTAACTCTACCTTGAATTTGAATTATGAATTATAAATTCAAGGTTATGATTCATGTTTTGAATGATTTCTAGGTGTTTATAAGTAGTTTAGAGTGATTAGAATCAAAGGGGGTGAAGGTACACTTTAATGGGACTCAAACGGGACAACCGACGAAAAGGGATTTTGGGCAGGTGATGCTTATTGTGACCAACGACACTATCCTACAATATGAGTGTCTACGATCGTCGATAATATAGTAACCCAACCAAGGGTTGGTGTCGTGTCCCAAGGGAGCGGTTTTGAGAATTAATAGCCAATTAAAATTTCATTCAAATTAGTAGTAGCTAAAGACATTTGCGATTAAAAACATTGTAAATTAAAGGGGGTGACACAAAAGTGTCAAATATCAAAGGGGGGTTTTATAAGAAGCAATAAAGCAGCAAAATAAACAAGAAAATCAAGTATGGGGAAAGGTTCTTGGGATGTGACCGCAATACAAGTTGAGATAAATTGTTGGGTACATGCTTTTGATAGGAAATTTGCAAGATAATAGTGACTAGGCTAAGCTTTAAATGGAAATAAGTTCCCTCTCGGGCAACTTACCCCGTTTCAAATGCGTTCCTCTCGGACACTCATTTGCCGCATGAAGACCAGCCTACGCCTTACCTCACTCACTCTCTCGAGCTGAGTGTTAGGATATGGGACTAGGGCTCACCCTCTTGGGCTGAATGTCGACCCACTCCTTAGGCCATCAGTCTAGTGGTTTTGGTTTCGCGACCTCTCTCTCAGGCAAGCCAAAAACACATGGGTGGCTTTGTATTTGCAACTACAAACCCTTTAGATTAAACCACAACCACTAGGTGAAATCACCATTAAAATGCATCTAACTTATCAGTAAGCAAGACAAAACAAGAACATCAACCCATATTTGCTAAATCACACCCCAAGAATGGGGTTTTTTAGCCACACATCAAGAAATAAGAAATTATACCTAGTATGATAATGAAATCAACTGATAAAAGATATTAAACCTTGAATTAAGCAAAGAAAAATGAATAGAGAAGACCCACTTCCAACTTGGGGAAGAAGAACCCTTTCTTCAAGTCTCCACAAAAACCCTCTCCAAACTTGAGAGAAAAATATTAGCTAAAGTATATTCTAAAGTGAAAATTATAATAATTGTTCCACACTAAGACTACAAATCCAACTGGTATTTATAGTCTTCACAGATTATGTTACGGAGGATTGTTCGGCGACATTAGTCGAGATCGCCGATTAACTCGGTAATCCTCCCTTTAGTCAGCTCATCGCCTTCAGTGTCTTTCCTTTAGCATCCTCACATTCTGGATCATTGGGCAGTATAGTACTGCTCGTGGAACTTATCGGCGACTTGCCGACTGCTCCTTTCCTCGTCTTTTGATCCACTTCCTTCAAGGCTTCGCGTACTGGAACAAAGGGCGGTTCATGTGATTTCGGCGACTCGCCAAGTTGAACTCGGCGATCCGCAGGATTCCATTTCTTGTTCTTTTCAGCACTATTTGCTCCGTTTTGCGCTTAAGTGTCCATGCTCCCTCTAAAACTTCAAATACCTAAAACTTCAGCATTTTAATCAGGTATTGAGATAAAACAAGCATTCAAGGACACTATTTCTATTAAAATAAAGCCCTAGATGAGTCCAATTTGTGTACTTATAAGCAGGCGACCCTGGCGCATTCCTGGAACGGGGAGCCAGCCCCAAACTTCAGAGACACCATCCTGGCGCACTGCTGGCGCATCTGTGGCACGTCGCACCACCATTCCCCGAGACAATTCCGATGAATTTAATCTCTCATTTTCTGATCCTAAATCGCTTTTAATCGATTTATTTCTCAAGTTTTCCTTAGATTCAATTACCCAACCTAAGTACACACTAATCTACTCAAAACACTCACTTTAATCTCAAGAAATCATAAAAACCCCAACAAACCAAGATTTAGAATGAACTTCAGGAACACTTATCAAGAACTCAATTCCTTCAACTTTTGAAAATGAAATTTGCGCTGAAAATAACATGATTGACGTGTGGGTGAACGAACCCAGCACTATGAAAACTTACATACCTCTTAGGGATCAAACCGATGGTGAAAATCCGCAACAACACTCACGATACTCGACGAGTGCTTTGATCCCCTTCTGTTTTCTCCTCTTTTGTCTTCTTTTTTCTTCTTGAACTCTAAAATAAAACCCTAGGAGTATATTAGTATTATATAACTGAACCTTATAGAATTAGACCCTTAAAACCTTACTAAAAATGAATTAAATATGATTGGGTAAGGAAAAGACCAAAATACCCCTTACTATTTTCGGGTAACTTTCCTTATCTGGACAACTTAACTTCAGAAGGGCATATCTCACTCATCTGAACTTGAAACTTTGAAAACTCGGTGGCATTGGAAAGATAATTCAAAGAACTTTCATTTAATATCTTATGTCCTACCCAACTCATCTTTTACTGAGAGTTATGGTCATTTGAAGTTGACCTAAAACTTAGAAGAACTTAGGTATAACTTGAATGAACTCTCTTTAGTTCTTCTTGGAACTCAAGGTGCTACATCTAGTGACCTTAACACTAAAGAAAATTTTTAATTCCTTGGTAAAATCCTACTCACAACTAAGGATGGTTTGAATCTTAGCTCAAAAAAAAATCTGGGGTGTTACAATATCTCCCCCTTGGAATCATTCGTCCTTGAATGACGACTGGATTGGGTATGGAATGGGGTTACTCTTACTAAGGTTTGAGTCTAATGGTATGCTCTTACTATATTCAAGCTTAACCAAAATCCTAAGGTTCGGGTTCTATACCTCTCTATAGGGCGTCTCATCCCAAGAACATTACTCTTTATCACCACGTTTAATGAACATTAGGCTCATATCAAGAACTACCTCGTGTTTAACAACACCATATTCAAGATTAGTATTCTAACAACTCCATGGACTCTTACTAACCAACCCCCTAAGAAGTTCTCATTCTTTCATCATCCCTGCCATACTAACTAGGATTTCCCGCATTACTACTCGAAACCAACTAAGGGCTCTCATTTAACTATTTCTCATAGTAAAACCTCATCTTATAATATCCCCCTTAGGTCTAAAGCTGACACTTGAAAGATATGGACATATTCCATCATCTCTAACTGGTCTACCTCTTCTTTTACTCTAACACTCGAGAGAAGTTTATCTCATGATTACCGAACTCTCCATAAGCAGGTAATAAGACCTCTTTCTACGGTATTTTTCTTAACCTCTTCTGATTACATACCCTCTCAGTACACCTCCTAATTCTCTTGTTACTCTTGTGACTTAGCCACACTTCATTGCTCTTATCTAAAGGTTAGGGTCTCTCACTTGTACCTCTTATATTTATTGCAGCTAATCACCTCAATTTCTCACATGCTCTATATTAAGTCTTCTATATCAAATCTCAAGACTAACATAATCACCCTCGTGTTTCCATTCTTTTGAACATGAAACTCTTCTCAAATTCAAGCTTAATGTTTATTACTAAACCCGAATATCATATAATTGCTCGCCTACTATACTAACTCACCACTACTATGCACAATTGTAGAAACACTCATTCACTTGGACCTTATGACAAGTAGTCAATCCTTACCTCTTAGCCTCTACACTCACAATTTCTATCACATTCCACTTTACAACTTAAGTACTATTTACTCACTGTGCATTATCTCTCAATTGGCTCTATCATCCTCTAAATACCATGGGGTTCCCCCTTCAAAGTTCAAAAGCCTAGCTTGGCTATATCACCTCATCAATACTCTGCTATCTAATTCCACACATATACTTAGTCTCCTCTCACACAATGACACACCTACATCAACTCTATTATGGTTAAAGATATGCTTGAACTCATCTTGACTAGTAACTATTTCTCTTTCTTCTATCAAGAACTCTCTACAACATTATTATTCCTTATTCAACTCATAAAGGAACTCATCAGTTATAATGGACTGGGTACACGATTGGAATAACATGATTTGCCCCATCACTATCTCTTTTCCTTAGATTATTGAACCTCTGCATACTTTCTTCTAACTCTGGGCTCTTTCACTACTACTGCTCATGATTTGTAACTCATGTTACCTTTTGGGGTGAAAATATTACCCAAGCTCTAAGCATACCTCCTCATAAAGATCTCAGCTGAAATAGGGCTTAGAGAACAGAATACAACTCACTTTTAGCTTGAACACATGATTCAAATGAACATGAACGCATTCCTTTGAAACTAAACACTTAACTCACTCCAGGGCTTCTCTCAAGCCCATTTGGAGTCTCATGAATTCCTCAAGATTTTGCTAAGAGTAACTCATCCATAAAGATCTTCGGATTTACTTTTCAACCACCTTTAGTATGAGGGGTAGTCGAATGAATGAATCTGAGAAACGCACGAGTATAAATAAATCTTTATGACATAGCTCTATTGACCGATTAAGAGTATGATAGAAGAGAAACTTTTCTTAAATGTCTGTAGGCCCTCGTTTGTAGAAGTGGGGACCTGACAACCATAAATAAGACCCTACTGGCACGGCTCCATAGACACCCTAAGACAGTTGAACTCTGTGCTCTGATAACAAGTTTGTCACGACCCGAGTCTACACCCTGGACGTGGCCAACACTCGAGAATCTTGTCCCCAAGTGAACCCTCATCCTGGCTGACTGCAAGCGGAATACTAACTCAAGCATACAAAGCTTATAACAGAATAAAGTCAATAACACAAATACAAAGCTTTAACTCAACAGATTAACTTTGAATAAAAATAATATATTCAACTCGCCATAAAATAGGCAACTTAAGTCTTTAAAACATTTAACAAAATAAATGAACAGACTTCTGAAACTCTACTATCTATCTATGAAGCCTCTAACTGACAAAGATGGAAGTCGAGACAAGACCCACGACATCCTAACAACTGATATAACTGAAAGTACAAGTGGAACCCTCAGGAAGCAAGGAGGCTCACCATAGCTAACTCGAGCTGCATGTGATATCAACGAAGCGCCTATTGATGATCCTGAATACTTGTATCTGCATCATGAAATGATGTAGGCCAAATGACTCAGTACATGGAATGTATGAGCATGTAAGGGGAATTCTAAAGCATAGCATAAGCTTGAACTTGATAAAAAAGAAAGATGCTTACCTCATCTCAACTTACTAAACTAAACTCAACTCAAGAATAAGATACTCAACTCAAGGATAAGATATTCAACTCAGTGAAAGAAGGCTAGACTCAATAATAAGATACTCAAATCGGGTACCCAACTTTGGATACTCTACTCAATATAAGGTAACAATACAGATACAATATATGGAAAGCTTTTAAAATAGTAAAAAGCAACTCAATGTATTGAAAGATGCAATAGTAACTCCAATTGTATGCAAGGATACAATATAAACTTTGTTTGTATAAGAAAATACAAAAGAAACTCTGTGTATATGAGAATACAAAATATCTTTGTGGGAGTTTCTCTAACCGATAACCATTACTATGAGTTATGTGATGATACAGCGTCTCGCTCACGCTGCCCGAACTATCCTATACCTTGTCGGGGTATAGAACCTCTCAACTAAGTGGATCCACTAGTCTATGCTAAAAAGCACTAAGGAATCATCTAAAAAGTACAATCCTTTCTACCCACTTTGGCTACATGGTTTATGGAGACTTGAGTTATATGAACTCTTCCCTATACTATCCTATACCTTGTCGGGGTATAGAACCTCTCAACTAAGTGGATCCACTAGTTTATGCTAAAAAGCACTAAGGAATCATCTAAAAAGTACGATCCTTTCTACCCACATTAGCTACATGGTTTATGGAGACTTGAGTTATCTGAACTCTTCCCTATATTGGTGCTCAATACTACTCCCAAATATATACTCAGCTCATATGTTTAAAAACATTACACTTTCTCAACTCAAGGACATTATGATACTACTTCATCTCAAGAATGTTTGACTCATAAGATTCATGCGGAATTGGGCATGAACAGCTCAACTCAAGGACTTCATAGGTAACCTATAATATCCCCATGATTAGGAATGTAATCTCAAAAGGGTTAGGAACTCATTACTCAAGACTTAGAACTTGAAGATACTACTCCTCTCAAAGATACTCAACTTATGAAGACATGTAGAATTTATGGACATGAACGACTCAACTCGAGGGTCTAAATAACAATATGGAATTCATGTATATGACTCTTCTCATTCTCATACTTACTTCCTCAAAACTTAGCTCGAATCAATAGTTTATCTCAAAGGATTCAAAATTGAACTCAAAGACTTTCTTGAACTGTACTCTTAACTCTTTTGAATTTAAATTATGAATTCAAGAGTTATGGCTCATGATATAAAGGATCTCGTAATGATAAATTAGAATCATGAATACATGCTCCTCACTATCATTCTCACTTACTTGAGTCTTGAAACAAGTTATTAGAAATTGTAGAAGACTCCTCAAAAAGACTCAAAAGGGACTTTCGTAAAATGTTCGGAAGAACTCTCAAAACTTAACTCTTAACTCTACCTTGAATTTGAATTATGAATTCAGGTTATGATTCATGTTTTGAATGATGTCTAGGTGTTTAGAATTAGTTTATAGTGATTTGAATCAAAGGGAATGAAGGTATACTTAAAAGGGACTCAAACGGGACAATCGACGGAAATAGAGTTGGGGCAGGTGACCCTGGGGCATTCCTAGCGTGGGGCGCCAACCCCAAACTTCAGAGACACCATCCTGGTGCAGTGCTAGCGCGGTACGCCAGCTTTGCTATTGCATCCGTGGTATATCGCACCACCATTCCCCAGACAATTCCGATGAATTTCATCTCTTGTTTTTTGATCCTAAATCACTTTTAATCGATTTCTTTTCTCAAATTTTCCTTAGATTCAATTACCTAATCTAAGTACACACTAATATACTCAAAAAATACTCACTTTCATCTCAAGAAATCATCAAAACCCCAACAAAACAAGATTTAGAATGAACTTCAAGAACACTTATCAATTCCTTCAACTTTTGAGAATGAAATTTGCGTTGAAAATAATATGATTGGCGTATGGGTGAACGAACCCAACATTAATGAAACTTACATACCTTTTAGGTATCAAACCCATGGTGAAAATCCGCAACAAAACTAACGATACTCGACGAACGGTTTGATCCTCTCCTCTTTTCTCCTCTTTTCTCTTCTTTTCTCTTCTTGAAATTTAAACTAAAACCCTATGCGTATAGTAGGATTATAAAACTGAACCTAATAAGATTAACCCTTAAAACCATACTAAAAATGAATTAAATTTGATTGGGTAAGGAAAAGACCAAAATACCCCTTACTATTTTCGGGTAACTTTCCTTATTTGGACAGCCTAACTTCGAAAGGGCATATCTCACTCATCCGAACTCTAAACTTAGCAAACTTGTCGGCGTTGGAAAGATAATTCAAAGACTTTTTACTTAATATCTTATGGTCTGCCTAACTCATTCTGTACTAACAGTTATGGTAATTTGAAGTTGACCAAATATTTAGAAGAACTTAGGAATAGCTTGAATGAACTCACTTTAGTTCTTCTTGGAACTCAAGGTGCTACATCTAGTGACCTTTACACTCAAGAAGTTTTTAAATTCCTTGGTAAGATCCTACTCACAACTAAGTATGGTTTGAATCTTAGCTCAAAAAAAATTATGGAGTGTTACACTACATCTTTTAATGATGTGGATACTGATTATTAGGATCCTCAACGAGAGTTTGTTGAGATCACTTCATCCGCTCGTTTGCTTATGAGTGAGACCGCCATGCTTTCGGAGTACTCCAGTTTTATGAGTTGTTAGTAGTAGTTCTTTGGAGGAGTCGTGTGTCTTGTCCCAACACTTATATTTGTATAGTAGAGGCTTCATAGATAGACAGTTTTGGAGAGTCTTTCAGTTTAAGATATTTTATTTAAAACTTATGTTTCATACTCAGTATATTCAGCGAAGTTTTGAGATTCAGTAAACTGTTTTTTTAACATTTCTTTCAATTTGATGCTTATGTACGTTTGAGTTAGTCTTCAGCTTGTAGTCAGCTAGGATGAGGGTTTGCTTGGGGGGGCCATCAATGGTTCTCTAGTGTCGGCCAAATTCAGGGTGTAGGCTTGGGTCGTGACACCTTTTAAGGCTTTTCCATTATCTATCATTATTGTATTATTTAAACCAATAATTAAATATAGATATATATACTCACCAAAATACAAATGACCAATTAGTAATTTGATTACGTGATGTAAACATGAGGAGACTAATTTATTTGAGTTAGTAAGTATATAATGAATATTATTTCGGTGAATATTATATAACAGTGACCTTTTTAAATACCACACATACAAGCATTCTCTTTCCAAGAAACACATTTTCTTATTGTTTGCATGGTTTCTTTAGTGCTCTCTTTAAACCAAAAGAACATAAAAACAAAAACAAATTGATGTGTTACCTTTATGTACACAATGTCTGACTCAACTAACAACTTCTCTAAAAATCCAAGTTTTTGGTCTGACTTTCAGAAGAACAATTTTATTCACTGTGTAATTGATAGTATCAACATGATGTCAAGTCTCTCGGATATAGAACGAATGCATCACACAGTTATACCAATAACCTATTTCATTTGTTTCTCCATTGATGGATTTCCCATCTCAGGTGACAACACGTATCAAAACAATTAGAGCAATGATCTTCTGCCACCATCAACCTTACCGAGTCAGTTAAGTCTACTCCACCATCTACGCCAGAAATAATTACAAGTACCTCAGCCTGTATAGTGACAATCACAAAGATCACGTGGTGTATTACTACTTGGTGCAAAAATTACAAAACAAATGCATAATATATTCAGATCTAGATGTGCTAAAGTATTGCCACATCAAACCAAGGACTAAATACTTGAATTTGTCGATCACACATAGAATCCCGCAACAGGATCACACAACAGTGTTTAAAGTGCTCAACTGTGATGTGCATGGAAAAACATATGAATCATAGGAACTATCATATATACAACACAATCAGATGCCGAGTATGAAATGTTAAATGGAAACTTAAGGAAAATGACTAGATTAAAGAGCAAGGAGACAATGTGAAGAATGTCGATATATATATATATATATATATATATTATATATCAGATTTCTCTAAGAAAAAAAATGAGAACAAAATTCTCCCTCCAACATTAATCCACAAAATTCATGGTTTTTTATGTGCTTTCTTTTCCATCAAAATTATCTGTATATATTTGATTATATAAATGATTATGGTCTTTTGTTATGACTTTAATTCAATGTTAACTCTTCAGATTCTTTATATTTATGTTAACTCTTCAAATTCTTTAGATTTTAATAGTAATGATTGACAGTTTTAATAGATGAATGCAACCTTTTATTATGTTTTAACTGAAAAACTAAATTTTCAATTTCTTCAAGGCATTTAATAAAAAAGATTTCTAGCATCCCATAATATTTAATATATAATAACTAATAATATATGATTTTTTCAAAAAGTTTTTAGAATAGGGGTAAAATGGTATTTCAACTTTATACTTTGGAGATTCCCACTTTTAGTAATACTAGTTTCACGGCACGTGTGTTTCGTATAAATAGTATACGATGTTGTCAAATAGAATGAATATTATAACTTACATAAATCCCATAGTATAAAACCTAAATTACCTTATATCCCTATTATTTCTCTAATTACACAAATCCGATGTTTTTTAGGCATTTCGGATACATAATTAAGGATCCGAATACATTTTTGTTGATACATTATGTATCAATTTGTTGCATTTTTTAAGGGGGAAAAAAGTTGAAAAATCAAATTAAGATCTCATAGTATCCATCTATTGCACTAATTAAGGGAAAAAAACTAAAAATCAAATTAAGATTCCTTAAATTGCTTTATTCCATTCCAAATTATTGTCAAGAATTTAATCATATAGTATAACAAACCAAAAAATTCAAAGAATAAATTTCTTTTTCTTGTTCATTGTTCTCTCTGTTTCATCCATTAGCTGAAAATTTCATACGATACATAATCAATAATTTGATCTTCTTACGTTTCTTCTTACTTTCAATCATACAGAGATAAATCCTAATAAAACGAAGAAATTCAAATTTTTAAATTGTTTCGCCCCCCTATTCAGCGAAGAAACCTTTCAGATTTGATTCAATTTTTTTTGACGAAATTTGGGTAAGCAAGGTGAGTTATAAAGGATACAAAAGTGTTGGAATTGTTGTTGGACAAACGATTTATTTTGTGAATCTTCAAGTTCATCGAAAATCCTTTCAATTTTGATTCAACATTGTCTAAAATTTTGAGATTCAAAGTTCTTCTCTTATTGAAGATCATTTCAGTTTTGATTCAAAATTGTTCAAAAATTTTGAGTTTCAAAATTGTTGAAAATTTTGAGTTTCAAAATTATTCTCCTAGTTCATTGAAGATCCTTTCAATTTTGATACATCATGAAGATCCTTTAATGTGGTAGAAAAATGAATGAAATTGAGTTAGTTAATTGGTAGAAAAGCTGGTACAGAACCGCCTTGGCTACTCACTAAACAAAATTCATGAAAGATACATGATTGAAGACCCTTTTTTTTGGGTAAAACCAGAAGTAGGATAAGAAGAGGGAAAGTGGCAGAAAATTGAGTCACTCTGTCAATTCAACACAAGACAGGTGTTGTTGCTACAAAACCCAATTGTCATTTTCATTGTAGATCCTTTCAATTTTGATTCAAAATTATCGAAAATTCTGAAAAGATACATCATGAAGATACTTTCAATTTAAATTGATAAGTGTTGTATTTCTACTAGATACATTAAATAAGAAAGTGTTGCCCATAAGATTTTAGGTTTGATATTGATACATTATTGTTTGGTAATTGTTATGTATCAGATACATTTAGTATGATTTCGAATTTACATGTCATACCTAAAAAATTAGTGCATGATACATTATTATTTATGTAACTTTTTTTTTTGAGCAATAATATATTTTTATTTTTATTTTTAAAAACATTATACATGTAATTATTCCAAATAGCATATTTTTGGGGGTGTGATACATAACACAAAATTTATGTATCAAGTACATTTATATTGAACATGATAAACACTAATCGAAGATTCAACAACATCAGAGTTATGTATCAATATCTTAAATATGAGCATGATACATTGAATAAAACAAACGCTATTGTAATAGTGATGTATCGGATCAATGATAACACTAAAAGACTATTTAACAATCAAAATAAGTGAGATACATTGAAAGTTAGCCCAAAAAACTGAAAGATCGAATCAACAGGATGAAGTATATCAAGACCGCCATTAGAAATTCTTGGAACCATTCCAAATGCACTCCAAGATGAACTTTGTGCATTAGCAAGGTTTTTCCACCTCTCTTCCATAAAGAGACCGGGAGTAAAAGATTCAGTAATATTTTAAGATGATTTTTAAAAAATAAAATAAAATAAATTGAAAACTGAAGTGATTGAAATAAATTTATCTCTTGAATAACTTGAAATCATTAATTGGAAAGAGAAAAGATTTGAAATTCGAAAAAAGATTAATGAAAGTAAATGTGGAGAGATTTGTGGAGTGAAAAAAGGAAGTAAAATTATGTGTAGGAGATTTCAAATTAATGTATCCGAAAAAAGGAATAATGGGAGCCAAACAAGGGATTTTTTATATTTCTTAAAATAGTAGGGAAAATAGGAAAATAAGAAAATATGATAATAAATTGTGTGTAGTTAGGTAATTTTTCCTTAATATTACTAAATTAATATTTTTAGTAAATAATTATATTTGAAAGAACATATGACAAATGCTTTGAAATGATTAATACATATTATCATAGAGTTAGCTATATTTTGAGATCAAAATAACCAAATATCATTGAAACATTTCTAAATATATTCATTCAAAGTTTTACTATGGTGAGAAAGTGACATTTGTTTAGTAGTATTAATTTTACTTCACTCAATTTTGTAAGCAAATCTAAGCAACAAAATTTTAAAAAAAAATATCCATACAAAAAATGTCACCAATAGTGTTTCCTCTTGAGGTTATTAACATAAATGATGGACACCATTTAAGTAAAAAAATTCTCTTAAATATTCATACATGAAATTTAGTATGTGCATGGCACTAATAAGGATTACCATATACATTTCAATATTTTGTCTTTATACAAAATATTATTACCTAGTTAATATTTGAGTATGACTATCATAGAGAGGTAATTTTACAAAAATAAATGGTGCTTTGTTGTTATAACGAATGATGGTCAAATAGAGGTTTGGGTGTATGTAAAATATTTAGCTTGACAAATACTTTGTTAGTAACATAATTTAATGTCAATAAATGAAAAACATCACATTTGGTAAAAAAAAAATCATTTCTTTTAGTTTCTACCTTAACTTTATAAAATTGTAGTCTTCTCTTTTTTTTGCCGCATACATATTATATAGTTGTTGTCTAATGAAAGTATTTAATATCTTATAGAAGTTGTATCGTGATATAAAATATTAAAAAATTTCAATAGTAAAAATTAATTGATGAATAAAATTTAAAGTATTATTTATTGAATTTTTAATTTGATTTAATATTCTTTTATTATCAATCACTATTTTCATATCTATTTTTATATAGCTAGCAAGGAGTGTATCTTGTGACATAATATTTTCTCAAATTAAAATGAACAGAAAATAACAGGAAATTCACACTTAAATAATTTCAAATTCATCAATATAAATATAAAAAAGAAAAAATAAATGGAGCAATACATAACCAATAAATAAGGAAGAAGAAAATATATGTTCATGCTATACGCATTATAGTATTCCATTTGATTGAAATATCTTGCCACCAACACTTTACTTTCTCCTTTCATTTTTCTTACATTATATTAAAAAAATAATGATTATCATGACTATTATCATATTATAAGTAAAAGTGAAAAACTATTTTGAAATAGTGGATTATAGATCAAAACTAATAATTCAATGGATAACGTTGATGCCCGTTGTTTTAGCAAAATTAGAAAGAACCACGTTCGTTTGAGGGTAAAAGAATAAAACATGAAAAATAAATAAGAAACATCTTACCCAAATCATGTGACTTTTTTCATATTTGTTTATTATGATAGTATTTTCCCAGAACTTTTTGTCATTGTAAGCTCATGAAAGTCAAAAGAAAAAATATGATTGTGAATTGATGAATGATTTGCTACAATTTCTTCACCAACTTTTTCTTATGTGGTACCTAAAATTTCATTGAATTTTGAACTTAATCAACTGTTGCAAATAACCCTTGAGATTTTTTTAAGAAGAAAAAGAGTAGAAACCATAAAAAAGAAAACGTAGTATAAAAGTGAGAGGAAACTCCTCTATTTAAAGCTAACAAATAGTAGTATCGATAGATGCTAATTTTGCCTTATTAGAAAAGTTACAACATTTCTTAAAAGTCATTGATAATCAGAAAAGTCACAACCCCTTGAAAAAGTTATAACTCATTGAAAAAGGCACAACCCTTTAGAAAATTCACAACCCTTTGAAAGATCACAACCCTTTGGAAAAGCCACAACTCATTGAAAATGTCACAACCCGTAAAAAAAGTCACAACTCTTTGAAAAAATCACAACCCTTTAATGTTAAAAGGTATCTACTTTTAATATAACTAAATTAATAAATATAAGAAATTGAGTATTTTTAATTGGGGGTATTATAGTAATCCAACATTCAACTTTGAGATTTCATGCTTTTAATGTAGAATAGATATATGATATGATGATATGATGATATGATAAATTGGAAACTTCAAATACCCATTTTTATTTAGGGAAAAATATAATTAGAAAAAAAAAACAGTGTGTCAAGAAAAATTAATTTAATGTAACTAGAAAGTTCCTCTGTGATTCATACTTACCAGATTGACTTCGCTGAAGCAACTTAAGTGTAGGTTCAAATTCCACAAAAGCCAAAAAGCTACGTGGTTTCTTTCCATCTTTTTAAACCTCGGTGATAGAAAATGAGTATCTTGAGGAAAAATCAAAATGCATGCAAGATGATTAGAACACCATTATTACCAATATTTTTAAAAGCGAAGCACACAAAAAGGCAACAATGTTGATGAGGCTTGATGCGCACAATTAAAGAACAAAAAATACTTAACATATATGGATTAAGTACTATGATAATTACAATAACTAATTTCAATATACAATATAGAATAATGTCGATATTAATCCAACTCCTCAAAATTGAGATTCAAAGAACTAACCTTTTTGCGTCATTATTTGAAGCGCACACTCCTTGATGCATATGTTTTCACCTATGAGGATCCCCTTTCTTCACATAGCTTCATTTCTTTAACTGACAATGAGATGAATTTTAACAACACTAGCTGTTATTAGAAGGAAGAAAAAGGCGCTTGGTCCAACACTTCAGTTTATCTTTGTTGCAACTCCATTAGATAATTTCAACTGAACTTGTAGACATAATAAATCACATTCAAAATCAATACTCAACGTCCTATTACTTTCTGCGTCAATATTTCAAATTTTACCATCCTAATTGAAGGAAGCTAATCGGAAAGGACTTCATAGACAATTGCTTAAGCAACAGATGGCCATGAAGGTTGTCACAGTAATAACATGCAAGCGCGATACTCAAGGTTCATGAAGTCAATTGTGTGCTTGTACTCAAAGATCTCATCCGATATTAGTTGATGTCACTCATATTGTAGCCTGGTAGTTTTTTGAGTCCTCTTTCATCAATTGTTCCTCTGATTCTTTCAATA
The DNA here is from genome assembly GCA_029582725.1 of Solanum chiquidenum. Lineage (NCBI taxonomy): Eukaryota > Viridiplantae > Streptophyta > Magnoliopsida > Solanales > Solanaceae > Solanum > Solanum chiquidenum. The sequence goes on along the minus strand of JAJOOS010003570.1, from coordinate 85,232 downwards.
TCGTCTCATCTTCATTGTCTAGGATAAAGATTGGAGATAATTGCAAAAGAAACCATTCTTCTATTTTGTTACCATGATTTTAAAAGTGAAAATAAATACCTAACAATTGATTTTGAAAAAAAAGAAAGAATTTAAGGATAGATACTAACCTGAATTGTGAGGCTTACATCCAAGGAACATAGCTTTAGCCTACCGAGGAATGTTTCACAACCCTTCCTACAGATGTAACTAAATTTGTGCATATCTATCAATCTCAAAATAATTTTTGACAAGTTACAACCCCTAATTCAAACATAGTCATCCAACTTAGAATTTCGTCTTTTGATCCTCATGCCTTTTCCCAACTCATCTGTCATCACTAGTGCATCGACTTCAGTAGGGACCTTATCGTTCACAACGTCTCTGGAAGCCAAAACATTGTCATGAATTTGATGTACCATCCCATATTGAATCATGTTTGGTACCAGTAAACGGCTACTAAAACCCTGTGTCGCTCTGAAGATGCCCCATAAGTAGCATTTCAGTTGGAATCCTTCCAACCAGTTTCTCAAATAACCTAATAATGAACACAAAATAACAACAACAAATGTAAACACGAAATAAGTAAAAACTTACTCCAGTCACACAGGGGAAGTTCTATGGATGTGAAAACCAACAACTCCTATGAAGGTTAATGCTCGTAGAGCATGTTCTCCACCAATCATATCTTTAACAAAACGATCAAATTTCTCTTGGTTTTTGTACAGAGAAAATGATAACAAAGCGAATTTGATGAAAAGTACTAAGCGTAAAATGGTGGACTATAAAGTACTTACCTTGCCTCCGAGGGGAAGAAAAACAATTCAATGTCATCAGTAGTAGCCTCTGACGTGTTGAAATACTTAGGCCATAAATCGGCTTTAGGAATCGTTTCATGGTGAAGATTAAGAAAAAGTAGCTTTGCTTTTTCAGAAACACTCTGGCTTGTTTTGTCGGAGAGGTGAGCAACAACTTCGAAAAGCTTATACTTCTTGTACCATAGGTTAAAGCAACCTCTGCCAGAAAATGTGCAAGAAAACAAACAATAGAAAAGTTATTTTACTAAACAATCATTCAATATCTTTCCTATCAATCTCAGAATAACTTTTGATGATATTCTTGTATTAGACATTCCTATTGTCTAATACAATATTTTGAGATTCATAGGAAAGAGAAGGACAAGATTTTTCAGTAAAATAACTTTCCTATTGTCTATTTTTTGCACATTTTCCGGTAGAGGTTGCATTAACGGATTGAACAAGAAGTATAAGCTTGACAGAGTTGTTGCTCACCTCTCCGACAAAGCAAGCCAAAGTGCTTCTGAAAAAGCAAAGCTACTTTTTCTTAATATTCACTTTGAAATGCTTCCTAAAGACGATTTATAGTCTAAGTATTTCAACACATCGAGGCTACTGTTGATGACATTGAATTGTTTTTCTTCTCCTCGAAGGCAAAGTAAGTACTTTATATGTCCACCATTTTATGCTTAGTTCTTTTCATCAAATTTGCTTTGTTATCATTTTCATTTTCTCCGTACAGAAATCAGGATAAATTTGATTGTTTGGTTGAAGATATGATCGGTGGAGAACATGCTCTACGAGCATTAACGCCATATGTGGAGTTGTTGGTTTTCACATCCATAAAACTACCCCTGAGTCACATGAGTAAGTTTTTACTTATTTCATGTTTTCATTAGATGCTGTTATTTCGTGTTCATTGTTAAGTTATTCGAGAAACTAGCTGGCAGGATACCAACTGAAATGCTACTTATGAGGCATTTTCAGAGCGACACGTGGTTCTAGTAGTTGTTTGCTAGTACCAAACAGGATTCAATCTGGGATGGTACGTCAAACTCCTGACAATGTTTTGGTTACCAGAGACGTTGTGAATGATAGGGTCCCTACTAAGGTAAATGCACAAGTGATGACGGCTGAGTTGGGAAAAGGCAAGAGGATCAAAAGACGAAATGCTAATTTGTTTGGATGACTATGCTTGAGTCAGGGTGTAACTTGTCAAATTATTCTGAGATTAATAGGAAAGAGTAGGAAAAGTAAAAAATCCATGAACCTGTGATCATTAGGAAAGAGTAGGAAAAGTTGTTTCAGTAAAAAGTCTGACTGCGATGGGATACCAAGAAACAAACAAAAGGTGAATAAATCATGAAATAATGACTGGGAAACAACCAGTACATAACACAATGATGTACACAACAACTTGTTAACGATAAGTAATACTGAAGACATGGAACATGTTGAACAACCTGGTCCAATTAATGTGTACCACAGAGTTAGAGTCACTCTAGGTTCAGGTCACTTATATCAAGGTTGCTACTTCTTGTACTAGCTGAAGTCGACTAGAATTATATTACGACTAGGATTAGATCACGACTAGGAATAGATTATTCATAATTGCATTATTATTATAGTAGTAATAGGTATTGTAGTAGGACTCTAAGTATAGTTAACTTAGGACTATATAAGGAGCATGTACTCAACAATTTTAATTATCAATAAAATAATTGATTTCTCTAATCCTAGAGGTGAGAATCTACATCGTATCATAACTTAAAAGTTCTTCCTCTCTTTGAGTATTGATCCAAAAAAAAAAGCACGTTCAATTGCAAAGGCCCCCACTACCAACACTATGTTGACCTCCTCACTAAACCAACTCATTGCGCTTTCTCCATTAAACTTACGCCAACAAACTACCTCAATGTAGGACACATATATCCTAATTGATTTGGGTGATAAGACTAACCTATCTCTTCACAAAGAATGAACCAACTAAAAGTAGTTGTTTCACTAGACAAGCTTATGGGAAAGTTATAGTAGATGAGAAGGATGCAAAATACAGTGGCAACATTGATGAATGGGAGGAGAAATATGTGTTGCTGAGGTGTTGGATCTCAGGCACCTTGATAGAAGAAAGCATGTACCTTATTGTGGGCTGCTCAACGGCCAAGGAGATGTGAGAATGCTTGAAAGAAGCTTATCTTCAAGCGACAAAAGATAAGGAGTCTCATCTTAAACAACTACCGAGTGTTAAGTCTAAGAACCAAAAAGATTGATGAATACATCAACGAATTCGAAGGCATATGTGATGGCTTTGCATCCATTCACAAACCTATGGATGAAGATAGTAAAGTAATAAAGTTTGCTAGAGGTTTAGGTCTCAAATAAAAAACCTTAAAGACTGTCATATTAGGTAAGGCACCATATCCCACCCTTAATCAATTTGTTAATGCTCTCAGGGGTTTTGATATAAGGGAAGATGAACAAGAGGTGCCACAACAAAACCATAATATGTTATTCTCTGTCCAAAGGGGTTGGGGAAGTCATAACAACAAGTTCAACTCCAAAGAAAGTGGTTTCAAGCCAGTTCTCCAAACAATCAAAATTTTCCATGTGGAAATAAAAAGAGGAACAATACTGAGTCACGTCAAATATGTGGTAGGAATAACCATACTACTCTTAAGTGTTTTTATAGGTGGGAGTACTCACATCAATCTGCAAATGAACTATCACAAGCAACGACTTGACATCACACTCATACTGAAGCATTGACAAAACAAGTTTTTGTTGGGTTTTCAAAGCAAGCTAGGAGTAACCGTTCCTTCACTCTCTAGCTTGAGGGGAAGTGTTGAAGATAAGGAAAACTGGAGAAATGGAAAAGGTTGAACAACCTGGTCCAATCAACATGTACAACAAAGTTAGAGTCACTCTAGATTTAGGTCACTTATACGGACTAGGCTGCTACTTCTTGTACTAGCTAAAGTCAACTAGAATTAGATTACGACTAGGATTTTATTACGACTAGGATTATATTATTTATAATTTTATAGTAGTAATAGATATTGTAGTAGGTCTTTAAGTATGGTTAACTTAGGATTCTTTAATTCTCTCCTTCTATAAGGAGCATGCACTCAACAATTTAATTATCATTACAATCATTGATTTCTCTAATCCTAGATGTGAGAATTCTACACAACTAACAGAATATCAATAAAGGAAACACCAATAGAGAAACAAATGTTTCAAGAGGCATAATAAAAAAGATGAACATGTTTAAGTAATTAAGATGCAACAGAAGATATATACAACTAGAGACATCTTTAAAGAGAAACAAGGAACCAATGACAAGGAAACTAGAAGTCAACAACTTACTCTGATGTTCTCTTGAAAATGAGAAGGAAGTTCTTTTGCATAACGAAGTACAAGAAAAAAGGTCATTCTTTTACCATCAGTTTCACCCTGAAAAATTGCAGTAGGATATGATGGTTCCAATAAAAAAGAAAGAAAAAGGGCGAAAACAACACCTTAGCAACTCAAATGAGTGAACATTTGAATGCATAATGGGTCATGAGAAGATTATAAACTACATGATTACATGAACATAAGAAAGAAAACCTTTCGTATCAACAAACATGATTTTAGAGGGCTGAGAATAGAGCTAAAACAAATTGGCTTGAGAATAAGTTCACAACTGAAAAGGAATTAAATTGAACACTTGAAATAATTTAGAAAGAAAGTGCTCCCTCTCTTTAAAAAAGAATGACCTTCTTTCATTTTTAGTCTGTTTCAAAATGAATGACCTCTTTCTTTTTTTTTGTAACATTTTATTTTCAGCTTTCCACGTGGCATGTTTAAGGCCACAAGATTAAAGAGAAATTTTGTACATTTGACATAACTTTAATTTAGGACCACAAGATTCAAAAGTCTTTTTTTTTTTCTTAAACTCCGTGCCAAGTCAAACCAGGTCATTCTTTGTGAAACATAGTGAGTTTTTTTTATCAAACGTGACTAAGTAAGATGAGTAATTAGTAAAATCAATTAAAATAACACAAAAGGTTCATTGTTAGGGGATTTAATTAAATTAAACCAAACATTTAAAGTTAGAGTTAATAAATAATTAATTACAATCCAATAAGTAAAATATAGAAGATGAATTTGGGACTAAACTGTTGTTGCCTAGAAACATTGGGCCAATTTTCAGTGTGTATATTAACAATATATATCAGTGTATACGGGCTTGTGTACCAAGCTCCGTTTCCTGTATATTTGCTTCTATTTGACATGTTTCAACTTCCTTTTTTCAACGATAACCAAGGTACCTTGATGGGGATATGTTGGATTTCAACCCAACCCAAATGCAAGGAAGGAGTCTCAAAAGACTCATTCAAAGGGAGTTCATGCATAGCAATCAAATAATAAGAATAGAATGGGTCCTATTTTTTCAAGACCGTAATAATCAAATGTGAAAGCTGTAAGAAATCAACAGTGCAGCCAAACATTATTAAGAGAAAAAGATCCAATATTCCAATAGAGAACTATTCTTAAATAATGGACAATCCAATGTATATCCAAGAAAATAACACTTCAATCTACCATGCCACTTATCTAAATAAATACAAAACTCAAGTCAAGCTAACACATTCATCTCTATCAACCTAGGCAGTAGAGAATATAGGCAAATTTGCAAAAGGTAAACTCCAAAACATACATCAAGAAACTATGTTCATGAAAAATGTAAAATAATGAAGCAAATCATTTGATAACCCATTTCAAATTTCACACTAGCTTACAATCTTATAAAGTAAAGTTTTTTTATTCTCGATCAAATGACATGTACACGAAACATTCACATATATCCATTCTAAGAAAGACTTTGAAAGACGCTATTCATATTAGAAAACTACAAACAAACAATTAATACTCATATGCAAATTACAAAGACAAAGATATTAACTATAAGCTGAAGTGAACCAAAAAAAAAAGCTAAAGCTATTGCCTTTCCTAAAATGAATACCCATTAGATAAATTGATATCATTGGTAGATCTCTAATTCAAACATCACTACAAATCTATGGATAGTAAACAATATATTCCAACATTTGATTCAACATTTCAACTTGATAAAAATGGATAGCTAGTCACAGATTCATAAGCATTTGTAGAAAATTTATGACTCAACCATTTTATGACTCATATCTACGCAGTAATGAACCCAACAACAAAACTTAACCTACAACAACTCATATACGAGTAAATCACAACATCATACCACTATCAACTATTTAAACACCAACCTAGAGACAAATTTGATCAAAACTGAAATTTGCACGCTTAAAATAGAATCTTACTTTAAGAGGAAAAATGAACTACTAAATTGGAAAGAAAACAGAATAATTAGCTAAGAATAACATCAAATTAATCAACAAAATAAGATTATACGGAGATTTAAATAAGACAATAAAAAATTACCTTTTCCGAAGCATCATCCAGGATGACGAGCTTAACGATGAAGCTTCTTCCACTGACCTTGACTTAATCGGATTCCAACGCAACAAAGAGAAATAGAAGGAAACTCGGGTCCAAGCCTTTGTGATTTAGGCATGGTAAGAACACTGATTTTTTCTCCAAATTTTGATTCTCAAAACTCTATTTAGGTAATAAAAAAATTGTTTTCGGATGAAGCCTTTTGTGATTTTTAGAAGGTCAAAAGGCTCTGTGAAATAGGGAAGAGAGAGGGGTTTATATAGGGGATAGATTTGGGGGGGAAACGGGTGAGGGAATTGGATAAAAATGAATTCGAAATTAAAAAATTGTTGGAGGATAAGCTTGGACGAGTTATCAATTGTACTAATCTTGTACAATTCTCAACGGAATTGAAAAGAGGATCATCTGATTCTTTGATGAAGGAAAATGAGCAACATCATGGCTCCACCTATCCTGATTCGAGAAGCTTCTCTTATGGAGAGGATAAGGGAGAGAGGGAGAGGGACGCGAATGTGTCGACTGGTTTGTGTTCGCGCGAGGAAGATAAGTACGGGTTCGCTGGCTGTTTGAATTATTCTTCTTGTGAAGGAGAAGAAGAACGCATGAGTTCAGAAAAGGAGAAAGAAAAGGGAAAAAGTGGGCGCATGGAGTAGGGTCGGCTTGTTGGTGTAAGTAGGGAAGTAGGTTGGGATAGGTTTAAAAGAAATGGCGGAGATTTCTATAAAAACTTTTCCAAGAAATAGAGCAAATAATTGTTACATTTGCAATTGGAAAAGGGCCAATGTGAAGGGATTAAATTCACTATACTTCTCTAGTCATCTCACAAGATGAATGGCTTCTGAGTAAGTTGGTAATATGTGAAACGCTTAAATTGAACTAAATTTGGCCCAAAACCATGATCGACCTGGCCCACACCCTATTTCTCCAAAACCTCACTCTCCCATTTTCTCCATTCACGCCTAGAACGAAGCAGCCAAAGAAATAAAATGATGAAAAACCCTAGTTAAGTTTTAAAATGGCGCCACATCTCTTCTCTCTCACAAATTAATACACCAATGTGTGCTTAGAACGAGAGATTTGGCACCACGCGAAGATCTTAGAAAATCCTTGATGGTATATTACTCTAATTTATCAAGATAAAATCTTCAGAGGACACAAAGGGCTAATATAAATCACTATATAGCAGAAAAATTAAAGGTATTTGTTTTTTTATCTATTCAAATCTTTACTTTGAGATATCAAAATTTCAATTTTTTTGTTGGTCAACACACCCGATCTTGTTTGGCCTAATCAAACACAGATCCCACAACCTTCTATGTGCCACTGTCGTGTCGACATGAGTGAGGCACGGATTTTGCAGAGTTCCAATAACTTAGAGTGGGTCACAACGCTACCTTGGGTTGAATGCTGGTACAATACTTTATACCAAACATATGCTGGAATGAAACCATTTCAAGCACGGTATGGGCGAAAACCTCCCATTGTAGCTCGATATATATTGGGGAGCACTACTAGTGTATATTTTGAGGGTTAATTAATTTAGTATGATGTGGTTCTGGAGTTGTTAAAAGCGAATTTGATCAAAGCACAAACAAACATGAAGTAGTTTACAGATAAGCATCATACTGAGCTAGTGTTTGCAGTGGGTGATTGGGTTTTTGTGAAGTTGAAACCATATCGGCAACTTTATGTGTGACTCCAAAAGGGTCATAAGCTTGGACGACGATACTTTGATCCTTTCAAGGTTATCAAGTGTGTTGGATAGGTGGCATATAAATTGGAGTTGCCAATTGAGGACAAAATACATCATTTATTTCACGTTTTAGTTCTTAAGTGTTGCTTGGGCGAGCCTATCCAACAAGTAGCACCATTACAGCTCCAAGATTGTCTTGACCAGACCAAGATAGATGACTTCAACCTTGAGGACAAGGTCGATTTTCAGGAAGAGAGTAATGTTGTGAACTCAGTTCATACATTTGTTAATTTGGATAATAAAGAGGATACAACAAGTGATGATTTCTCCATTAGCAAACCGCATCGGAGTACTAGAAGTGTAATTCCACCTAAAAGGTTGGATAGTTACTTTTGGGCTGAAAAAAAGTCACGTGAGCAAGACAAGAGTTAGTTATAGAATTGGTAGAGAAGTGTGAGAATGTGGGAAGGAAGGGATAAGGAAGTTATTTGTGATTCTGAATAATCTCATCTCCTTCTTCTGTCTTCTAAACCCCTTTTAGACTTCTAGTTTCATATTTCAAATCTATCTCCATGTACCGTTGTTTCTTGCAATTTCCTTTGTTGTGTCTTATCGTATTGTAATAGTATTCAACAAAGCATATTGTGAGTTGTTGCAGGCAGCCAGCATGTATACGCAAACTATGATAGCCATAAAACATGCACAAGACACATGTTCAACTAGTGCATATGGATTTTCACTTTGCTTTTCAACTTTTTGTTAATGGATTATTTCATCTAAGCCACAAACCTGCTCTTGCGAATGCAACCTTGTATTTCCTTTCCTAAATTCATACATGACATAATAGAGCACATCCCTAAGTAAACTGATTTTCCCTCACCCCTTCCTTACGTATAGTAACAAACACATTAAGTGAATACCCGATAAAACTTAGTGAAGTCGATGAAACAACATTCCTATCAGGCAATTTATCAAACACCTTGTGGGCGGACACCATGTCATAAGACATTGAATAAACAATGATCAAGTTGGTTCTCAAATGAATATTTGTAGGAAACCCAATAGTTATAAGATATAAGTGAACCAAATAGTGTAAGCCGTTTGGCATTAGAGAGAATGGATGATTTCACTACATGATTCTTTTGTACTGATAGTTTTTTCCTTTTCTTTGCAGAAAAACCGATGAACTAACTAACAATGACTTACATTGTACTAGTTGTGGCTAGAAGTTCATTTGTTGATTCTGGTAAGCTAAGAGCTCCTACAAGCTTACATCAGCAAAGAAGAAGCCTGCAGTTGCTAACCCCAAATGCGCAAACAAAATTGACAAAGTTAGGGTTTCAGCCACCATAGCACACTCGCCGACGAAGCCATCTCTACCGAAATTCCGAGTAGCTCCACACTTGGCCTTTAAAGTAAGTAATTTTACCATTAAAGTCTCCTCAAAATAGTAATTTATCCCTACGATATTTGTATTTTCATGTATTTCCTCCCGTCCAACAATAGTTCTCTACCATATTATTATTATAGGATATCTAGCAATATTGTCCACTTTACGAAATCAATGATAATTTTACACTTAACTCCTAGTATATCCTTATCATTCATTGTAGACATTGTATTTATTATATTCAAAGGATGATATAATAAATTATCCTTCTAAAATTATAGTTTTTTAAGGAATGAGCAAAGTCAATAATAGACAACTATTATTGGACAGCGGGAATAATAATTTATTACTTCCTCCGTTTCCATTTATATGTCATTATTTTAGATTTTATGTCCATTAAGAAATCATGTAAGTTTAACATTGTAATTTTATTTAGTATTCTCTTGAAATCAATTTTTCAATAAATGAACATAAATTGTTTTATTTTGATTAATTAAAATAATGAATTAATCGTTTAGTTTTCTTGGTTAAATTCATATTTCCAAACCTAATAAGGGTAAAATAGGAAGAATAATATAAGTTATGCATTGGTCATATGAAATGATAAGTATTCGAGACCATCTACTTTTAGTAAGGACGACACATAAATCTATATTCTATATTACCTTAAAAACATGAACTCCTAACTTGAATGTTAAATTACTATAATATCCCTAACTTAGGTTGTGACTTTTTCGATGAGTTGTGATTTTTCTGATAAGTTGTGACTTTTTTCATAGGGTTGTGATTTTTCGATGAGTTGTGACTTTTCCAAAGAGCTGTGACTTTTCCAACGAGTTGTGACTTCTTGGAAAGGTCATGACTTTTTCATATAAGACACAAAAAAACACTTGTTCATACTACCCTTTGTTGATTATAAATAGAGGGATTTCCTCTAATTTTTTAACCACAATTTTTTTGAATCATCTACTCTTCTTCTTGCATTTAAATTTTTTTTGTGTGATTTATTGTGGTTGAGTAAGTTCAAAGCTTAGCGGAATATGATGTAGCACTATTTTGATGTAGTAAATAGTTATATCGTAAGAGGGTATATTCCTTAAACTCAAGTACTTGAGGAAAATAATTTTGATGATATAATAATTATTTTTTTGCTTAGATAGTATGTAATGTTTCAATATATAAAGTTAACATGATGTAGTCTAAACTCATTTTTTTTTTGTTAACAATTTCTCTTGTGATGTAGATATATGCTTCTTAATATCGTTTTCAAAAATTATTAAACTTCTCAAGAGTTACAGAATTGTCACGATTTGTTTTTTGATGCTCAAGACAAAAGAATGACTTTATTTATCAATGCTACTTATGTGATTTAGATTGTCAGGAAGTTTGCTTCAAATTAGTTATTACTATATAAACATTGACTTTTTGTTAATAAAAACATTGCCTATTTATTTTTATTGATTTACTATTTCTAAATATTTAAGTATTTTCGAAGAAGAAAAGTTTATATAACTTGTAATAACACCAATTGAGTTTTATTAGTTTAATTTTTATTGTAGTCTAAATTCATATGTTATTGTTAACAATTTTTCTTGTGATGTAGATATATGCTTCTGAATATCTTTTTTCAAAATTATTCAACTTCTCAAGAGTTAGAGAATTGTCACGATTTGTTTTTCTAAATCATTTAAAATTTATATGAATGTGAAAATATGTGATTATATATGAATCATTTAAAATTTATCATTAACAAAATAAATTTTATATTTAGTAATATGGGATAAATATTTTCATTTTGTCCCTACACTAAATTAAAATCTAATAACTATAAAAAAAAAATAGTAACATTAATAAAAAGTCCTATTTATTTATGTAAGTATAAATTATTTTAGAAATTCATCTATAATTCTTTAGTTGTAACATTATAAATTATCTCAGTTATTACTAATTATTGCAAATGTTATTCACACTCTTTTACACTCTTTAGTTATAATTATGAATTCTCATAGTTATTGCATTAATTATTTCTATGTTTCATCTTTGCTTATATTAACTTTTGACCAATAATTTTTCATATTATTATACCGTCCCTATATATGTGATAACATGGTGTTGTTATTTTTCCTTGGACGAATCATGCTTGGTTGAATAAATTGAAAATTGTTTACAAGTATATGAACTATATCTTTGCTGGGTGTAAGATAAACATGTGATTATATATATGACTTCACAGATAGAATATATTCTTTAATTTTAATTTTTAGTTTTTTCGGTAAAAACAAATGGAAACCTTTCTTAGTTAACTATGGACAGTTAGATAACTATCTTTGATTTATGTACACAGTCAATCGAAAAGTCAAATATGAGAGTCAACAAAAAGAACGACATATATTATGTTATAACTTATAAAATAAAATTTCAAAAATACTTCTAAAAAATAAACTGATGTTGCTCTCCACATGATTATACAACATCTAAACAAATTAAGTAAATACATGTGCAAAGCACACCTGGATAGATGACAAGAAAAATACACACCAAATATCGTCTATAAGGTAATATTAGTGAGATATGACTAATTACATGATTAAACCTCATCAAATTGAAATAAATATATACATTATTGAATTTAACTAATAATATTTTTCATTGACTATCTTTATAGGTTCGTGTGAATAAGGGATATCTATATATATATATATATATGATGATCCACATTGAGCATTCACAAAAGAATCTGCAATATTATTTGGTGCAAAGCTTATTATTCAAATCCCGCTTAAATTTTATGAATTGATAGTTACGTGCAACGCACGTGTCGAAAAACTAGTAGAAACAAATGAAATATTATAGAAAAGTAAATTTATTCTTATTATAGAAAAAAAGTGAAAAAATATTTGTATCAATATGTATAGCTCCTTTATGCCATCTAACTATATGTGCTAGATATTATTATTTTTAAGCATATTTGGGTGATATTGTCTTTTTTTATTATTATTAATATGAGTCCTTCATGTTTAGAAATATATCCTATAATATCACTTTTTTTTTTTTTTAAATGATCACAAAAGTGACTAATTCTATGATTCTTAGTATTAGTCCAAGCCAATGTGACTAATTCTATGATTCTTTGGTACCATAAACAAATATTAATTTTCATATTAACAATCTTAAGCATGCATTGTTTGATTGTATTTTAAGTGTTCAATAAAAATGAATTATGCACAAAGGAAATCCAAACCATTTGAGTTATAAAAGAGATATGTAATTGCACAAGTAAACTTGAATGCATGTTATATAGAGTATGATACTAATGCTAATTGCCTAAAATAATGAATGTAACTAATTCTCATTCTGAAAGCAACGACTGCATTACATACCCAATAACTATACCAATTACATAGTGGGGTTGGAGAATTCTTGAATATAACTGATCGTCGATCAATAACGTTCTTTCTTTTCTTTTTTTAGATGAAAAATAATAAAGAAGTAAAGTATCGATTAGACAAGTTACTCTAGATGAATGAGATAACAAGTTAATATTAAAAGTGGGGAAAGTGGTTCAAAACATATCCCAACTATGACCAAAATTGTTGTTACACCCTCTAACTTTGTAGGAATCCTATGACACATCTAAACTAATTTAAAAGAGATTATATACCTCTTTAATAATTCCTCCGTCCCATTTTATATGTCACCTTTTTACATTGCACTTGCATTAAGAAATGATGTAACTTTACCCTTCTACTCTTATTTAATTTTTTGGAAACTCATGTTTTCAATGAATGAATATGAATTAATTTATTTTGATTAATTAATTTAACCAATGAACTTGAATCATTTACTTAGCTTTTCTAAGTTGGTCAAATGTATATTTTCAAGGCTAAAAACTCAAAGGGTAAAAAAGGAACAATATGGTAATTTATGCATTGATTTATGAAATGACAAGTATTATGAACCAACTATTTATAGAAAGGAATGACATATAAAATGGGACGGAGGGAGTATGTCATATCCACATATGTGTTGAAGGAGTGCTATACACGCGTCGCCACGTGTATATTTCATATTTTAAAATTATTTTTTATTTTAATCTTTCTTCTTTTATCTTTTTTCTATTCAGTATTTTTACTTTTCTTGGATTTTGGAACTAGCCGTACTTGTCTTCTTCTTGTACTTTTTCTATTCTTACCAATTCAAATGAGCTTTCTTTTTTTCTTGAGTTCCTTCACAATATTTTTCTAAAAAAATCTTATCTTTGCCATTATTGTAGCTTTTGTTCAAAATCTTCAAAAGTTGATAATTCCTCGAAGAAGAAATGGGTCTTCCTTTTAGCGAGTAATAATTTTTTTTCGGCAATAAACTTTTATTATCTTACTTACATATCTGAAAATTTGTGGTCTTTTTTGTCATCCTGATAGTGATGGAGGAATTATCTATTAAATAATGATGTAGAGGTGATGATTTGCACTTTCACCAACAAAATTTGGTGGTGGCGTAGCTTGCAATTTTGGTGGTAATAGTAGTTGTTGGGCTGAGTGAAGCATGTGGTATCATTGTGGTGATTGTACTGCTGGTAATTCTTGCGATTGATCCTTTGATGTTGTTAGGACAACTCCTCCCATGGCTGGATTCTCAATGAAGAAGAAAGCAAAATATATATAAAAAAAAATATTGACATTTCAGTTATAATAATAATAATAATAATAATAATAATAATAATAATAATAATAATTAGGTTTAACTTATTAAAAATTGACATTTGTACATATTTCTTATCAAAAAATTAAAAAAAATGATGTGGGATGTCATGTGGAAAATAGAGATGGTTTCATTTTGCGTCTAGTTTAGCCTGACGCGCTCACGTTATGTGTAGTCACTTGCTTGTTCACTTAAGCTGATAATACCTTCAATAATACATTTAAAAATAGTCTAGGGAGGTCATAGAACCCCTACAAAGTTAGAGTGTGTAACAACAATTTTGATCATAGTTAAAGTGTGTTTTGAACCCTTTTCCCTTAAAAGTAGCTAGAGTTTTCCTTTTACTTCTCTTTGCAGTTCCCTCGACGAGTGTCTTCACATTAACAATGTAAGAGCTATAAGGAAAATAAAAGACCATTTTATATCTAACAATGTCAATAACAGATGCAGCACAATGCAACATTAATTAAAAGACACTTGGGATGTGCCACTTTAACAAAATATAATAATATTAAAATTCTCACAATCACCAACAACTTAGAGTATACAAACAAAAATACTTACGATAATCTCATATTGCACCTAATTAAATAGGTTACAAGCTAGAATGGACCATAAATAAATTTTAAAAACCCTGTAAATGTTATCCAATATGCATGCTCTAAGCTCTTATTGAAATTTAATATTTGGCCCACACTTTTGTCATACAATGATTGAGATTGAGCTCAGTATTTTCTTGTCGTTTAATTGTTACTAAGCTCTCTTTATAATAGTAAACCTAGCAACCACCAATCTCTGGATATAAATGCAGGCCCGAATGACGAAATTCAAAAAGCCTCGTCTTGTTTGTCCTAACATTATATGAGACTAGCCGGGAACTTTTAGTTACCAAAATGATAGAGTTGTCATAAAATGACTTAATATGCGTAGTGAGATGAATGGTCACAAGTTTGTTCCAAACGTCAGGTTGTATCATTACCCATACATCAAAAACAAACCCGTCGACAAAGTTCAAGATGCCAAGGGAGTCACCAAGCAACACCAGATTTATTATTCTCCATTAACAACCAGTAGTAATATCCATTCAGATAATCAGTAGTTTTAAAAAGTTTTGTTCAAATATAATATTTTCATCTACGTCTATGTCTAGGTTATGTTTGAATGTTTTCCATGAATCCCTAGAACATAAGTAGACCGCTGCATATTCTTCCATTTGCTTATAATAAAGCACTTTATAATACTTAGTCCCAGGCTCTAATCCGAACACTAAATGACGATAGTGTGCATCGAAAGATACAAAAGCAATTGTTGCGGCAGGGAGGTGTCTCACCTCTCTATTAGCTGGATTCCATAATGTACACAAAATGGCATTATCAATTTGTCTTTCTATGAAAAACACGCCATCAATAGAACCTAACAAGTTGGTAATACTATCTCCAAGCCTTTGGAATTTTTTTTGTTCATCTATACCCTTATCGGAAATCAAAGTGACAATAGGAGCATCATCGGCTGCACCATAATCATAAATCAAGAGTTGTGGAGGCTTCTTCTTCTTACAGTGGTCTATAGTGAAACTAGGGTTATTGATAAGACTGCCCCAATTTTTGCACACACATTTGAATCTTAACAACGATTTCACTAGCAAACTCAGTAGAATCTCTCTTGATGATTCTTCAGAAAAAGCCCTACTATAAGCCCTACTAATTCCACGAACACAGAAAAAATTGAAAAGCAAATGAGATGAGATATCAACAAAATCAAACACACCTTTGCTTTAGATTCTGAATTCATCAAAATTGGAAGCCTCGACCTGTTAGCCCACAATTCGTTGAGTGATAAAACTTCTTTGTAGTTAGGTGGTGGTTGAACGGTGGAGTTATGACGTTAATCGGAGGAGGAATGAAGCAGAGGCTTTTTATGGGTGGAGATGCGGCGGTGACGATAGAGTACATATATATACAATTGGAAGAGTATTTATAGCACTCCCGTATGCACAGACCAAAACTACATGTAGGAATACCATATATAAATCCATTAAATGTAATAAACCAAAATATTTTATGTGATACAAATAAATTTTGAAAAATTAATCCATTTAAAAAAAAAGAAAAATTACATAAATATATCATATTTACTAATTTCATATATAGAAAAAGAGTAAAAAACGTCATTAATTAAATCAACAAAAATGTATTTAGTTGATTGTTTGGTTTTTAATAGATCACAGAAATATCTTTTTTTCTAAATAAAAGATAATAGTTTCTTCTTTTCAAATACTTTTTTTAAAATAATATTTTTTAATTAGAAAATTATTATACTACTTCAAATAGGACAATAGTGTCACTCATAGTTTCTTCTTTATTAAGGAATTAATTAATGTCACTAATCAAACCATATTTACCATAAGAAAATAGTGTCAGTCATAACTTCTTCTTTATTAAGGAATTAATTAATGTCACTAAGAAATCCATAAGAGTACATTGCAAAATGCTCACGTATCCTCCATGATTCATTTATTAAGGGGAAAACGATTCGAAATATATCCAAATTTTGACCGAAATTGTTATAACAATTCTAAACTTTGGGCATGACCTATTAGTTCCCTGCATTATTTAATAGTGTATTTTAAAGATATATAGGTGTTCACTTGGACATCATAAATATTGCATTATTATAAATAGTAACTTCTCCAGATGGACACTTATATATCTTTAAAATACATTATTAAATAGCGCAGGAGAGTAATAGGTCCTGCCCAATGTTCAGGATTGTTACAGCAATTTCAGTCAAAGTTCGTATATATTTAAGATCTTTTCGGAACTCAAGGTGCTATATCTAGTGACTTGACCTTAACACTTGAGAAATTTTAAATTCCTCGGTAAAATCTTACTCACAACGAAGAAGGGTTTAGACTTAGCTAAAAAAAA
Organism: Solanum chiquidenum; assembly: GCA_029582725.1. Classification (NCBI taxonomy): domain Eukaryota; kingdom Viridiplantae; phylum Streptophyta; class Magnoliopsida; order Solanales; family Solanaceae; genus Solanum; species Solanum chiquidenum. The sequence goes on along the minus strand of JAJOOS010003570.1, from coordinate 68,228 downwards.
TTCCAGGGTATTACATAAACATAATCTCTTAATTTGGTGTTGGGCTGCTTTGCCCATATTGTTCCTGATCAGTTCATAACAGATTTCATTAATATTTTTCTTTCCTGAATTTCGGGAATCTGTTGCAGAAAAATGAATAACAAGTCATGTACTATGTGTTGAATGGCATTAATAAGGTTATCACTTTGCTTAGTTATGAAGGAATTTTCAATTATAATAAAATTAAAAAGAAGTAACCTAAAGTTAGTATTAATGTGTGTTTTAATATAGATGGTGATAATTAAAATAAGAAAAAGAAATAACTGATAATTATCAATGTTGATATGTGTTTTAGTACACAGATGGTGATAGTTCAGATAAGAAAACAAAAAGTTCATAGTTGAAATGTGAAACTTGAAAAAAAAAGATAGTTCGATTGTGTTCTTAACTATTAATTCAATAATTACGTTCAGACACCAACATAGATGTAGGGGTATACTTGGACCTTTTTAAATTATTTAAGAATATATTTGAACGTTTTAATTACTTGGGCATACTCTAAATTATTGCAGTTGTTGCTAAATACTCTATCTATATATTTTTACTTGTCATATTTAGTATTGACACACATATTAAGTAAAAATAATAATTGACATGACTATTTTTTTGGCGTGTAATTTTTATCATGTTTTCTTTAACTCCTTTGTTAGATTTTGATAGAAATATTTTGTTCTGAATTGAAAAGTAGACACTCATCATGTTAATAAATAAAGTCAAACAAAAAAAATTTCTCTTAATTCTAGGCAACTTATAGAAATCTTTCTGGTTTAGGAATTACTCCCTCCGTCTCATTTTATATGTCATCCTATTCTATAAATAGTTAGACCACAATACTTGTCATTTTATAAAATTTATCCATAAATTACCATATTTTGCCTATTATACCCTTGATAGAATAGTTAATTAATCTTGTCATTTATTAATAAAGTTGACTTAAGAAAATATTAAATGAGGGTAGAAGGGTAAAGTTACATCATTTCTTAATGCAAGTGCAAATTAAAACAATGACATATAAAATGGAACGGAGGGAGTAATTACTTAGATTCATGCTAGTTTGTATATGGTGTATCCATATACGTTTTGATACATGTATCTCACATGGGCTCAACTTTAGGTGTAATTTGTTCTAGATACATTGTATCCATGTGGATTTGCATATATGTGACTCTCTCTCTTGCCTTTCGTTTATCTCGTTCACTACTCTTCTCTCTCATTTATCTCTCTCCCTATTTCAGTGTATTTGGTAGTAAAAGTATATGTATGTAGGTGCATCTGATAGAGGTATAAGCAATTATTTGAAAGTATAGATTGAATTAGTAGAAGTGATATGAGTTGCTAAGCCTAATTACTAGTATCTAGTCAAGTCTTCGGCCTAAAGAAAAGCAAATCTCTGACAAAATATCTCAGTCCCATTTCAACCTTTGTAGGTTGATGATGTTTTGGCACAAATATATTGTCACGATTCGAGCCTACATCCTGGACATGCTGGTACTCAAGAATCATTGTTGGTCCCCAAGCGAACCCTCATCCTGGCTGACTATAAGCGGAAGACTAACATGAGCATACATAAGCATCAAATCGAAAGAAACGTTTTAAAACAGTTTATTGAATCTCAAAACTTCGCTGAATATAATATAAGTTTTAAATAAAAATATCTGAAAACTTACTCTCCAAAAATGATTATCTATGAAGCTTCTACTATACAAAGATGAGTGTCGGAACAAGACCCATGACTCCTCAAAGGAACTACTACTAACAACTTTGGAGTCCTCCAGAAGCAAGGATACTGTCACGCCCCGAGCCTACACCTTGAGCGGGACTAGCACTCGAGAACCATTGCTGGCCCCAAACGAACCCTTGGCCTGACTTAACTCTTAGCGGAAGACTTAAACACAAGAAAATAGTCTCAAATGATGAACTCATGAAATAAAATTAGAATGTCTTAAAAGAACATTAAACTGGCCAAGATGACAACTCAAGTCTCAAAACATAATAAGCTAATAACAAGGTAAAGATGAATGAACTAACTAATTGTCTATCTATGAAGCCTCTAAACTAAGATAGATGTCGGGACAAGACCCCCAATCATCCTTACAACTGAAAACTACTAAAGCAATGTAAATAGGGATCCTCCGGAAAGCTAGGAGGCTCTCCACAAGCCTCTGAATGCTCAATTGGATAATGAAGCACTAGATGCTGATCCTAGTTACTTGTATCTGCATCATAACAACGATGCATGCCAAATGGTGTCAGTACATTGAATGTACGAGAATGCGAGGGGAATACTAAAATAAGACATAAGCAATATAAGGAAAAACTTTAAAACATGGATAACAACTCTGTGTATTTAGAAATACAATAGTAACTCTCTATGTATGCAAATATACAATATAAACTCTGGAATGTATATAAAAATACAAAATACTGCTATGGGAATTTCTCTAACCGACAACCATCAGGTAAGAGCTATTGTGATGATACAACATTTTACCTCACGCTGCCAGGGCCATCATATACCTTGCCGAGGGTATAGAACCTGACTACTAAGTGGATCCACTAGTCTATGCTAAAAAGCACTAAGGAGTCATCTAAAACTATGACCCTTTTCTACCCATGATGGCTACATGGTTTATGAGGGCTGGGAGTTGTCTGAACTCTCCCCCATGTCGGTGCTCAATACTACTCCCAAAATATTATACTAGCTTTTATGTTTAAAAACATACTTCTTTATGTGGTTTGAGATAATTGCTCAAAACTCAGCTCAAAGGCTCCTCTTGGAAATCGAAGTTTCCTCTCTTGCTTAATTTTGAAAGCATTTATTCTTTACTGAAAACTGGCTCAAAGGCTCTTTTGGGAATCAAGGTTTCATTTATTGTTCAAATGTGAAAAGATTTTAATCTTTGGGAATATATAGTCCCGATATACTCTTTTGAAGAAATAGCCTTCAATATTTACTCTTTACTCAACTCAAACTCAAGTCTTAAAATAAAGTTAAAAGGTTTGTAAAAGACTCTTGGAAAAATCTATGAACTTCTCTTGACTTGAGTCTTAACTTTCCTTGAATTGAATTATGGATTCAAGGCTCATGATCTCATTTTAGTAATGATTTCATGTTGTTTATATGTACCTTAGAGTGTAGAAATGAACTAGGAAACATAGATACGTTTCAAGGAAACTAGTATGGAAAGAAGTGGGAAAAAGTAGAAGACCTGGCGTCCCTGACACTCTGAGTGTCGCGGGGCGCCAGACCCAAAACTTTAGAACTGAAGTTGGGGCGCACTGGCTGGTGTGGTGTCCAGGGACCCATATACTGAACATCTTCAGGGCGCTCTAAGTGGCGCGATGCCCCAGTTCCCTCTACAGGTGTTTGACGAATTTTCTTGCTCGTTTTTCAACTCTAAACCCTCTAAACTCAATTGAGTCTTTCCCAAACACTTAGATTCGACTACATAATCAAAATATGCAAGAATTTACTCAACACGACACCTAATTTCATGAACCTAAATCAAGAACTCCTCAACAACTCTAACAATCAAGAACCCAATAGAAACTTCAAACAAATCCATCATGAACTCAATTTCTGGACCTTCAAGAATCTAAATTCGCTGAAATAAATCATGATTGGCGCGTGGCTGAACTAAACCAACGCTATGTGATCTCACATACCTCATAGGGATCACCCTTTGGCGAAATCCACAAGCAATTCTTCAAGAACTTGGCGATTCCATGCTTCTTCTTCTCTTTTCTCTTCTCTCAAAAACCCTAACTTAATTCTCAATAGCGTTAACTGAATCCCATCGGTAGAGACCCCAACTTAATTGCCAAAAATGATTTAATTAATTGGGTAGTGAAAAGACTACAATACCCTTCTAAAATCCGGTTTTGACTTTCCTTATCTAGACATCCCAACTTCAAATGAGCATATCTCCCTCATACGAACACGAAATTGCGCAAACTCAGCAGCGTTGGAAAGATACCTCAGATATCTTTCCTACGGTATCTGGTAGCACAACTAAATCATCATGAACTAGGAGTTATGGCCATTTGAAATTGACAAAAAACCCAGTCCTACCATAACTTAACCAATTTTCCAGATTTAACTTATTTCCAAAAAATGGTTTCTATCTAATTCTAAGTCTTTCTAGTAGCGGGGTGTTACAATATCTCCCCCTTGGGAACATTCATCCTCGAATGAGATTACTCTTAGTAGGCTAAGGTGTAACATCTAACACCTAGCTCAATTAGCCAACAAGCAAAATATAAATACAACATGCCAACTTAAAATAAAAGACAAGAAAAGGATTAGTACCTTAATTTGAAACTTCTCCGAATTCGAAGAGATGTGGGTACCTCTTCTTCATATCCTCCTCAGCTTCCCAAGTAGCTTCCTCAACAAATTGATTTCTCCATAGAACTTTGACTGATGTTACTTCTTTAGTTCTCAACTTGCTAACTTGGCGATCTAGGATCTGAACAGGAATGTCTTCATATGATAAGCTCTCCTTGATACCAATATCTTCAGTAGGTATGATAAGAGAAGGATCACCCATGAATTTTTTCAACACGGAGATGTGAAATATCGGATGAACCACTGCTAACTCTTGGGGTAGCCCCAACTCATAAGCTACATTGCCAATCCTCTTGGATATTCTGTAAGGACCAATATATTCAGGACTGAGTTTCCCCTTCTTACCAAACCTCATAACACCCTGCATGGGTGAAACTTTCAAGTAAATCCAATCATCTACTTCGAACTCTAAGTCTCTTCTCCTAACATCTGTATAGGATTTCTGACGACTCTGCGCTGTTTTCAACCTCTCTTGAATAACTTTCACCTTCTCCATAGCTTGATGAACTAAGTATGGTCCTATCAACCCAACTTCACCAACTTCAAACCATCCAATAGGAGATCTGCATCTCCTCCCATACAGAGCTTCACAAGGAGCCATTTGGATGCTAGAATGGTAACTATTGTTGTAGCAAACTCAATGAAAGGTAAGTGATCATCCCAATTACCTTTGAAATCAATCACACACGCCCTCAACATATCTTCTAAGGTCTGAATAGTGTGCTCTTCTTGACCATTTGTCTGAGGATGAAAAGCAGTACTCAAGTTCACTTTTGAACCCAAACCTTTTTGGAATGACTTCCAAATCTGTGCAGTAAATTGTGCTTCTCTATCTGAAATAATCGATACCGGAACCCCATGGAGTCTGACTACCTCTTGAATATACAACTTAGCATAATCTTCTGCTGAATGGGTAGTCTTCATTGGTAAAAAATGGATTGATTTCGTCATTCTATCAACAATCAGCCTAATAGAATCATGCTGCCTGTGAGACCTTGGTAAACCTGTGATGAAATCCATATTGATCATCTACCACTTCCATTCCGAAAGTTCTATATACTGAGCCATACCACCGGGCTGTTGGTGCTCTACTTTAACTTGTTGGCAATTCGGACACTTAGCAACAAACTCTGCAATGCCCTTCTTCAAACTACTCCACTAATAAGCCTCTCTCAAATCACGATACATCTTTGTGGAACCCAGATGAATGTAATATCTGGAGCTATGAGCTTCCCCCATGATCCTGTCTTGGAGTTCATCTACCCTTGGTGCACACAATTTACCTTGATACCTCAATACACCATCCCCCCTTGCTCAAAAGCCATTACTTTTTGCTTATGAAAATTTGCCTTCAATTCAAGAAAAATAGGATCTTGGTCTTGCTTTTCTTTCACTTATGACACTAATGATGATTTAGCTCCATTCATCACCATCACTCCCCCTTCTGTGAAATTCACTAGTCGAACTCCTAATCGTGCAAGTCTGTGCACATCTTTTGCTAACTCTTTCTTATCTTCCTCAAAATGGGCGGTACTACCCATACACAATCTACTCAAGGAATCAACAACAACATTAGCCTTACTTGGGTGATAAAGAATACTTATGTCATAATATTTGAGTGACTCTAACCAACTTCTCTGTCTGAGATTAAGCTCTTTCTGACTAAACACATACTAAAGACTCTTGTGATCAGTGAATACATCAACATGAACACCATACAAATAATGACACCATATTTTCAAAGAAAATACTATGGCAGCCAACTCTATGTCATGGGTTGGGTAATTCTTCTCATGAACTTTCAATTGTTTTGAGGCATAAGCTATAACATTGTCATTCTACATTAACACACAACCCAAACCAACTCTGGACGCATCACAATATACAACAAAGCCTTGCGTACCTTTTGGTAAGGTCAATACTGGGGAAGTAGCCAACCTCCTTTTCAATTCATGAAAGCTTTTCTCACAAGATTCAGACCATTGAAACTTCACAGTTTTCTGAGTCAACTTGGTCAAAAGGAATGAAATAGATGAGAACCCTTCAATGAACCTTCTATAATATCCAGCCAACTCCAAGAAACTCCTCATATCAGTTGGAGATGTGGGGCCAAATCTGCACTGCTTCTATTTTTTGGGTATCAACTCTAATTCCATCATCGGAAACAATGTAGCCTAAGAATGCCAAAGACTCAAGCCAAAACTCACACTTAGAGAACTTGGCATACAACTCTCTATCCTTTAGAGTTTGGAAAACTATTTTGAGATGGCTAGCTTGATCTTCCTCATTCCTTGAATAGATTAGAATGTCATTAATGAACACGCTAACAAACATATCTAAGTAAGGTTTGAATACTCTATTCATAAGGTCCATAAATGCTGCAGGAACTCATAATGACCATAACGGGTCCTGAAAGCTGTCTTTGGAGTATCTCATTCCCTTACTCTTAACTGATGGTAGCCAGATCTGAGGTCTATCTTAAAGAAACAAGTGGCACACTAAAGTTGATCGAAGAGATCATCAATTCTTGGAAGATGATACTTATTCTTGATGGTAACCTTGTTTAACTAATGGAAATCTATACACATCCTAAGGGAACCATCATTCTTCCTCATAAATAAGACCGAAACGCTCCAAGGTGAGACACTTGGTCGAATAAAACATTTCTCTAGAAGATCTTTCAACTGCTCTTTTAACTCTTTCAACTCTGCTGGTGCCATTCTATATGGAGGAATAGATATAGGACAAGTATCTAGAAGAATGTCTATACCGAAGTCTATTTCTCTCTTAGGAGGGACTCCAGGAAGATCATCTTTCTTTCCTGGAAACTCTTTTACTACTGGAACTGACTGAATATGAGGTATCTCAACACTAGAGTCATTAAATCGGACTAAGTGATAGACACACCCCTATGAAACTAACTTTTTTGCCTTAAGGTACAAAATAAAATGACCCTTAGGCACTGCTGAACTACTCTTCCACTCTATAACTGGCTCATTAGGAAACTGGAACTTGACTACTCGAGTTCTACAATCTATTGATGCATAACAGGCATGAAGCCAGTCCATACCTAGAATGACATCAAAATCTACAATATCTAACTCAACTAAGTCAGCCATGGTACTCTTGTGATTGACGAAAATGGTACAATCACGATAGACTCTCTCTGATAGAATAGACTCACCAATATGTGTGGAAACACTGAAGGGCTCAAGAAGTTGCTCAGGAAGAACATCGAAAATCATAGCAACAAATGGAGTTACAAAAGATAAACTCACTCCTAGATCTAGCAAAGCGTAAACATTAAAGTTAAAGACTTGGATCATACCAGTGATAACATCTAGAGAATCCTTTTGTCTTGGCGACTGGTGATAGCATAAAGACTGTTTCCTCCCCCGCTTGCCCCTGAAGTAGTTCCTCTAGATGCATCTATGTCTGGTGGGGCAACGGAAGAAGACTGGGCTCTATTACCCCCATTACCATTACCCTGCTTGTTCTTAGGGCACTCTCTCATAAAATGACTATTATGGACACACTTAAAACAACCAGTGAAGCCATCACGACACATCACTGAGTGGTTCCTGCCACACTTAGCACATGCCTGAGGCTTACTACCTCCTTGTGCCACACTACCTTGAGAATAGGCATGCTTAGCTCTGAAATTCTGACTATTGTACTCACCTTTGTTCTTTGGTGCTAGCAAATGATGGAGCAGGTCCTTTTTGTTTCTGTTGGAAGGAAGACCAGTTGGCATTACTTTTCTGCTACCCAGACTCATTCCCTGACTTCTTAGCCCTCTTATTCTTAAACTATTCTCTATCCCTCAGCTTGTCCTCCTCAACTTGTTTCACATGGATCATTAGCCTTGCTATGTCCATATCCCCTATCAGCATTACTGCCTTACTTTCCTTGCTTGACATGTGAGACAACCCATCAACGAATAAACTCATCCTGTTCTTCATGTCAACAACCATCTCCGGAGCATAGTGGGAAAGTTGTGTGAACTTTAGACTGTACTCATGAACACTCAAAGAATCCTGCATAAGAGTGAGGAACTCTCGTACCTTTGCTTCTCTTAGTTCTCGGGGAAAGAAATTCCCCAAGAAGGCCTCCTCAAAACAAGCCCAACTCACAGGTGGTGCTCCCTCAGCTCGGTTCTTCTTCCATTGGTCGAACCATATCCTAGCGACACCCTTCATTTGGTATGCAGCTAGTTCCATCCTCTCAGTATCATCAACATCCATGATCTCAAAAACCTTTTAAAGCTCTTCAACAAAATTCTCTGGATTCACAGTAACATTTGAACCTATGAAGTTTGGTGGGTTCATCCTTAAGAACTCACAAATCCTTGAAGTATCATCCACTTCATGACGATTTCCTCTCTGTTGCCCAGCTTGATTGGTCACAACTTGGCTCAACATCCGAATAGCTTCACGGAACTTAGCATTGGTTACCTCTCCTTGAGGTTGCACTTCAGGTGCATTATACCCCTTGTTCCTGTGGTTCAACAGTTCTTCTAGTCGGACGACCTCTGACAGCTCTTCGTGGAGGCATGATATGAAAAACACGCGAAAGCATGAGTTAGAAAGAAACTTTTTAGAGTTATGCTCTATCGCACGAAATGAGTGAAAGAAGTGAGATAATTTCCCAAGTGTTGCAGCCTCCTAATTATAGATGTGGCGCACTTCACACGATAACTAGAACTCTACAAATACGACTTCATAGACTCCATATGAATCTTGAACTCTGGGCTCTGATACCAAGTTTGTCACACCCCAAGCGTACACCCTGGGCGGGACTGGCACTCGAGAACCATTGCTTGCCCTAAGCGAATCCTTGGCCTAGCTTAAATCTTAGCGGAAGACTAAACACAAGAAAACAGTCTCCAATGATGAACTCATGAAATAAACTTAGAATGCCTTAAAAGAACATTCAACTGGCCAAGATGGCAACTCAAGTCTCAAAACATAAGCTAATAACAAGGTAAATACGAATAAACTAACTAACTATCTATCTATGAAGCCTAAAAAACTGAGATAGATGTCGGGACAAGACGCAGGATCATCCTAACAACTGAAAACTACTAAAGCAATGTAAATAGGAATCCTCCAGAAAGCAATGAGGCTCACCACAAGATTATGAATGCTCAACTGGATCAACGAAGCGCTGGATGCTGATCCTGGTTACCTGTATCGACATCATAATAACGATGCATGTCAAATGGTGTCAGTACAATGAATGTACGAGCATGCGAGGGGAATACTCAAACTAGACATAAGCTTGAAAGGAATTGAAAGAACAAACCTGGTCTCAACTCATCTCAACTAAATTTAACTCATTTCAATATAAATCAATAAAATGAATGCAATATAAGGAAAAACTTTAGAACATGGATAACAACTCTGTGTATTTAGAAATACAATAGTAACTCTGTATGTATGCAAAGACACAATATAAACTCTGGAATGTATATAAAACTACAAAATACTACTATGGGAGTTTCTCTAACCGACAACCATCACGTAAGAGCTATTGTGATGATACAACATTTTGCCTCACGTTGCCAGCGCCGTCCTATACCTTGCCGAGGGTATAGAACCTGACTACTAAGTGGATCCACTAGTCTATGCTAAAAAGCACTAAGGAATCATCTAAAAAGTATGACCCTTTTCTACCCATAATGGCTACATGGTTTATGGGGGTTGGGAGTTGTTTGAACTCTCCCCATATCGGTGCTCAATACTACTATCAAAATATAATACTAGCTCTTATGTTTAAAAGCATACTTCTTTCTGTGCTTTGAGATAACTACTCTTGAAAATCAAAGTTTCCTCTCTTGCTTAATTAAGTGAAAGCATTTACTCTTTTCTGAAAACTATCTCAAAGGCTCTTTTGGAAATAAAGGTTTCCTTTCTTGTTCAAATGTGAAAACATTTTACTCTTTGGGAATACATAGTCCCGATATATTCTTTTGAAGAAATGGACTTCAATCTTTACTCATTACTCAACTCAAACTCAAGTCTTAAAACAAAGTTAAAACGTTTGTAAAAGACTTTTGGAAAACTCTATGAACTTCTGTTGACTTGACTCTTAACTTTTCTTGAATTGAATTATGGACTCAAGGCTCATGATCTAATGTTAGTGATGATTTCATGTTGTTTAGATGTACCTTAAAGTGTAGAAATGAACTAGGAAACATAGGTACGCTTCAAGGAAACGAGTACGGAAAGAAGTGGGAAAAAGTAGAAGACCTGGTGTCCCTGACACTTTGAGTGACGCGGGGCGTCAGACCCAAAACTTCATAAATGAAGTTGGGGCGCACTGGATGGAGCGGCTCCCCAGGGCCCCAACGCCAGAACATCTTCTGGGGTGCTCTAAGTGGCGCGGCTCCCTAGGTGTTTGATGATTTTTGTTGCTCGTTTTTCAACTCTAAACCCTCTAAACTCAATTGGGTCTTTTTCCAAACACTTAGATTCAACTACGTAATCAAAGTATGCAAGAATCTACTCAAAACGACACCTTATTTCGTGAACCTAAATCAAGAACTCCTCAACAACTCCAACAATGAAGAACCCAATAGAAACTTCAAACAAATCCATCAAGAACTCATTTTCTAAACCTTTAAGAATCTAAATTCGCTGAAATAAATCATGATTGGCACGTGGGTGAACTATCCCAACGCTATGTGATCTCACATACCTCGTAGGGATCACCCCTTGGCGAAATCCACAAGCGATTCTTCAAGAACTTGGAGATTCCTTGCTTCTTCTTTTTTTTTCCTCTTCTTTTCTCTTCTCTCAAAAACCCTAACTTAATTCTCAATAGCGTAAACTTAATTCCATCAGAAGAGACCCCAACTTAATTACCAAAAACAAATTTAATTAATTGGGTAGTGATAAGACCACAATACCCTTCTAAAATCCAGTTTTGACTTTCCTTATCTAGACATCCCAATCAAATGATCATATCTCCTTCATACGAACTCGAAATCGCGCAAACTTGGTGGCGTTGAAAATATAATTCAGAGATATTTCCTACGGTATTTTGTAGCACACCTAACTCATCCTAAGCTAGGAGTTACGGTCGTTTGAAGTTGACCAGAAACCCATACTTAACATAACTTAGCCAATTTTCTAGATTTAACTTATTTCCAAAAAATGGTTTCTTTCTAATTCTAAGACTTTCTAGTAGCGGGGTGTTAAAGATACCTCATTCAAATGCTGACGAACATATGAAGTGATCTCAACATACTCTTTTGAGGATCCTAAGAACCTGTAACTACATCATTAAAAGATGCAGGTCGAATGACATCAGCACATTGAATGTACGAGTATGTAATATAGCTGAATAACAAATAACTGAATGAAAGGACTACAACAAATAAAACATAACTCAATTGAATGTAAATGATTAAAGGAATGAAATCATTTAAAACTTTACAAAAACACTATAGTTTTCCACTAAATATGAAGCGAGATAAAAACTATTTATATTCTTTAGGAAATAAATATTTAAGTTGTCATTTGGTATTTTAATTTCAAATATGTACCCAAAATAGCCTGTTTTGACAGTCTTCTTCGCCATACTTTTGATACTTCCTTCAAGAATTGCCAAAATTATTTTGTAATCTACCACCTCTCTTTCAATCATAAATCTATGTAAAGGATTAGTCAAATTTAGATGACTCTGAAGTTTTCCAAATCTATGTTGCAATGTCAATAACAGATCCATCACAATGCAACATTAATTAAAAGACACTTATATAGGATGACTTTAATAAAAATTAATAATATTAAATTGCTCACAATCACCAACAACTTAGAGTATACAAACAAAATTACACACGATAATCTCATATTGCACAATCACTACAAGAAATGTCATATTTTGCGACGACTTTTAGTGGCGACAAATATAGGTGTCACAGAAAAGGAGCGTTTGTGGCAACTTCAAATGGTTGTTGCAGAAGGTGGTAGTATTAGTGGCGATCCCAAAGGTCGCCTTTAAATGTGGCATTTTTAGTGGCGATAATTCATTAGTCGCCACAAATATGAATTAGATTTTCTAATATAATCCCAATGAAAAATATTTTGTGGCGACTTTTAAGAAGTTGCCACAAAAAACATCTTTGTAGAGACCTTGTCGCCACTAAAGGTGGGAGCTATTGTGGCATTCTTTATAGTCGCCACAAAATCATTTATTATTTATTATTTATAATTTTCTATACAAAAGCCAAAATTTTCTTTATAGATGTAATTAATTTTTAGGAGTAGTAATTAATAGTTGATAGTAATTCCAAATAACCTAAATATATATACTTTTAATAAGGTAAAAATCATATACATCCATCAAAATAAATAAATGATTTATGTGAAATTTGTTATAAAATATACCTTTATTTTATTAGTTATTTTTATATATCATTGAAATATATTTTAAAAGATATTATTATTGTTATTTTTATATTGATAAATAAATATTAGAGTTTTGATTATTATTAAATAAGTACTAAAATATTGAAACTCTTTGCATGCTATAAAAATAATTAGTTTCTGAGAAACTTATTTTGTTCTAATTGTTTTTAGTTTATAGAAATGTCATTTTTAATTTCTTAATTTAGATAATTTCAAAAATTAAATAAATAGACAAAATGTAAAAGAAACCCAAAATTGATTAAATAGAAACCCTAATGATATTCCCCTTTTCATTTACAAGACCCAAAACGCTCCAACTTCTATTTTCCCCCCAAGTCTCCGCCTCGTCTCTCCAAGCCTTTCCGCGGTCGGTCGAGATTGTAAAAGGGTGAGAAAACTTTCTTTATGTACTTCCTTTCTCTAGTGGCTTGTAATTTTGAAAGGATTATATATGCTTTGTATTTCAATCTGTAAATTTTATTTGTCTTTGCTTTTATATTTGGATCTTTTCTAATGGATTCGAGTATTTTTGTTAGAAATCAGAAGCGTCATTCAGTTGTTCGTGATATATGCTAATTTTAGTATTCGGTTTTTTCTTTACATATTCTCTTGCTCGTATATGAAATGCTAGTGGGCATTTGGGGACATGAGAAATTATGTGACTAGTTGTTACTGTTTGGAATTACTTTGCCATCTGAGTTTGTTGTCGTGATAGAAAAACTAAGCCTTTTGTTATCAAGTCATGTTATCTTTTTTTATTGTTCACTTGCTTGTTATGATAGGTTGAAACTGTGTAAGTGAGAGATTTTGGGCGCTAAACAACACGATATCAAAGAGTTTATTTTATTCTCTAGGCAATATTGAATATATTAAGATGAGCAGGTTAGTTTTGCTGTAACAAATGTTTGATTTTTATCTTTTTCAATTGGTTCTTTTGAACATCTAACTTATTTGCATAAAGTTGTATATAGTTAGAAGTACTTCCCTAGAAGAGTAAACTGATAAGTAGGGACATATCTCACAGTTAAATATCATTCAGAGTGTAGTGACAACAACTCTTCTATCTTCAATATTTTTACCTTTTTTGAATTAAGGTTTATACTTTCTTGTCCTGCCATTTCAAATTAACAAGTTGGTTCATGTTGACAATTAATAGGTATAATGTTATACTAGAATAGCAGTTGTTGTTTATCAATTTGTGAACTATCAATGCAGCTAGGATTCTCAAGTGAACATGTAGTATTCTTGAATATTAAAGTTGTTTACCTTATTGTTATGAGAGGTCTAACATCTCACTTTTTTTCTACCATCTATTTTCATTAATGTAGTAACAACACTTAGGTAGCTTTGGTTTGTACAAAAAAGGATCTAAGCTTAGCTTTTATGTACAACTATTATGGGAGTAGAGGGATTCTAAAATGATCTACATCAGTTACATTTTCAATTCTTTTTGCCAAAACATCTACCGAAAAAGACTTTGTTATTCTAATACACATATGTTCTCTGTGTTGTCTCAAAGCATACGAGTTTCTAATCTTTTTATATAGTCAATCAAACGTTAAATTGTGTCTCAGATTACTTCGGCCTTCGTCAATATGTTGTAACAGACTGTTATACCTTGCATAGGCTCTTATGCATAAGCCAGTCTAATAGTCACAAACATATATTCTTGAAGATGCTAAGAAAGTTAGATGTCGGAAGTTTCTTCCATCGACTGTAACTTGATAATTCTACATTTATCGGTGTATTTGCCATAGCGTCTCTTGAATTACTTTTATTCATTAGTCACTTAGTTTCCTAGATGTTAGCGTGTTCTGTTCTTGAAAATTTCTATTTGTAATGAATAAAAATACACTAATTTGATTTTGTATCTCTTGCCTTAATGAAAACTTAATTTGTCCAAATTTTGCTCTTGTAGGAACAATGGGAGGAATGATAGCTGGACTTGTTGTATAAATTTTGCTACCATCATTTGTACTCTATAAACTTTTGACTATAATAAAGAGGTATGTAATCTCATGGTTATTTTATCAATTGAACTTTTAACACTTAATGTTTGACATTTTGGCCGATTCTTAATTAGAATATATGTTGATCCTCTGTACGAAATTACCCATATAGACCACTAAATTCTTATTATCAACATGAAATTTTGTCATCAAGATTATTGCAATCAGGCTAGTGGTTAATATATGGCATATACACTTATCATTGGAATGAGTATCTTTCATTTTTTTCCCTTATATCATCTATGTGAACAAAACAATTTCTGCAAGAAAAATGACATGTTCATTAATGGTTCAACCCTTTATATTGCTGCTTGATTTAATGCACTTGTTGCACTTGTACTTCACTAATTCAGGTGTTTGATCATACTTTTTTTTCCATGTCTTACTTCTCATAGAGATATTAACTCTGATTAAAAGGTTAGTCTATAATAATACCGTGCTTATCCTCACCAATATATTATTACAAATTCGAGGCTCACATCTCATATTCAAGTGTTTTGAGTTAATTCATCTTATCAGTCATCTTTCCAGTTATCTTTGTTGATTTTTAGGGCGATAACTGATAGTTCCATTGTACTTCATTTTGTATGAACACTTACAAACTGTATCATTTTTTAATTGTCTTAAGAAAATGATAGACCAAAAAACTCTAATAACTTTATGCTTATATGTTGAGAGAAAATAACAAAAAAAATTCTTATATTTTTGGTAGGTTCTAAGTAGTTTCTTATATAAACTCCTGCCTGATTGTTTTTTTTTCTTATGGATGTTGAGAAGCTTAAAAGCTACTCCAATAAATTTCTGTTAGTTGCAAATTTCTGTGAGATTACTAAGTTACAATCTTTACCTCATAGTTTCTACACTAAGATATGCTGCTTTTTCTTGAGATACACACTTTCGATTAATTGGGGTCTTTATTTTTCATAATACATCATGATGTTATGTCTTAACAACTTATTGCAGATGTCGCTCATATTGTGTATATAAAAGATGATGTTATTTGGGGGAAGGGACTAAGTATGAAGATGTTAAGAGAACTCCTTGATGTGCAACATTTGCTTGTAAAGGGCTTGAAGAAGACTTAATTCGAAGAACAAGTAAAAAACCCGAAGGAAACAAGAGAACTAGTGATTTGATTAACTTATTATGTATTTGAAAATTTATTGTTTCTTTTCTTATTTGGACATAAACGGTATCTAGAATCGATGACTTATGAAATTGCTAATAATATATTGTATACTTTGTTGTACAATCTATTTGGTTGGTAATAAAATGTTCTTATGTTATTTTGCTTCAGTATATTTTGTAGCGATGTCAATAATGTAATGTAGGGAAATTAGTGTAAAAATCCTGCCTATTTTTTTTAAAAGAAAAATGAGCTTTAGTGGCGACACAGATTGCCACTAAAGGAAATTCTATTGTAACAACCAATCTAGAGTCGCCACTAAAAGTTAATATTTGTTGAGGCGACCTACCAAGAGTCGCCACAAAAGGCATTTTGTTTTGTGGCGACCTTCATAAGATCCATTTTGTTAAACCTTTTTTGTGGCATATTGGTTAATGTTTTGTGACGACAAAGTCGCCGTTAATACTTATATTTAGTGGCAACTCAAAAAGTCGTGACAAATAACATTTAGTTATGGAAGTACTTGCCACAACTCCAATGTCGCCACTAAACACTTACAGTGGCGATTTTGTGGTGACTTTCGTTACTGCAAAAAGCCCAATTTCTTGTAGTGAATAAAGCTAGAATGAATCATAAAAACTAACATGTAAATGCTATCCAATATGCTTAAAGCTCTTATTGAAATTTAATATATGTCCATTGACTTTTGTCAAACAATGACTGAGATGGAGGTCACTATTTCCTTTTCGTTTAATTGTTACTAAGTTCTCTTTATAATAGAAAACCTCACAACCACCACCCTTTGAATGTGACTTCAGGCCCGGATGACAAAATTAAAAAAACCATGTCTTTTTTGTCCTAATATTATACGAGACCAACCAAAAATTTTTAGTTACCAAAATCACAGAGATGTCATAACATGACTTAATAGAACCTAACCGTCTATGTTCGTTTTAAAACAATATTATTAGTATTAATTATATATTCTCTGAATCATAGTTGATGGTAGCTCCCTTGTGTGTTTGAGAAGAAAGATTTGGATTTTCTTGTTGAAAATGAATTGAAAAATTGATCACATCTTGCCGATCATGTAATTTTCCTTCTTGTTAATTGTTGGATGTATTTGAACAATTCTTCCGTTCAGTTACGCTTATCTTTTATGGATTGAATTCTCACGGAACATATTTGTGATCATCTGACATATTAAATGTAACAGATTAGTGTATGCATATCAAATATACACAATTTCTTGAATGTAACTGTTGGAATGTATGCTTCCACCAGTATCAATGAGACCAGGTCCTCAGCACAGTTGAAACTAAAACAGTAAAGAACAAGTGCTGAAAAGTAAAGATTGACAAGAGAGTTTTTGTGGAAACCTCCTTGCTCAAGAGAGTAAAACCACGACCTAGCCTGCCAGGACTTTTAGAGCTGCTTTTCACTAATCTTCTCCAGCAAAAGTAAAAGCCAGTTACAAACCGAGATTAGCCTGCTAATCTCAACTCTAAGTAACACCTTCTATTACTTAGACGAGCTAGAGTAGATACCACACTACCCACTATACTAATCCTATCCTGATTAATATAGATTTGGAGTGAGAACCAAGTTAACTCTAACTCAGAACTCACAATGATTCAGACAAGTTGAAGACGTTTCTTATCACAATGAAACGAATCCTACAATGTAAGCACTATTACAAGCAAACAAAATACAGCTGGTACAGAAAGCAATAGAAGCATTTCTACCAGGTCTCTTGCTGCTTTGAAGCTTGAAAGTTTCTCTCTTTGAATTAATGAATTAAATGAGTTATTGTTTGTTTGATTTATACCATGAAGAGTTATTACCCATCAAACAAACAACATCGTCCTCTGTGATTGGTGGAGTACACTACCAACCCTCTGACGCAGACAATTATAACAGCTGTCTGGCACTTTTGACAACTGGACGAGATTCATACTCTGCAGAGGACCAGGTCCCTGCACTTGTGAGGAGATCATCAAAACACCAACAGACATAGTCTCTTATCAATTTCCCCCTTTTTGATGATGACAAACAATTTGTATAAACAACTTCTTCACTCGAGTGAGTAGACATTCATTCAAAATTCAATTGCTCTAGTGGCCAGTTAATACATCAACAACTAATTAGAGTGGCCATCCTATTAGTTCCTTCTTACTGATATCAGTTCCCCTTTAATCCTTGGCCAATTGAACCAAACTTCCCCCTTTTGACATCATTGAAAAGGCGAAGCAGTAAACATATGCAAGTTAAAATGTTAATAAAAAAGAATTCAGAGCAATGGGCTACACAGAACATGTGAGTGAAAGCAAAAAGAGATAATAATGATACACATGAACAGGGCACAAAACAGAGATAGTTGCATATCACAAATCCTGACCTCTTGACATTGGTCAAACTCACAGCCACATAGTAGATAGATTTACAGAATAACAAGACCTAAAAAGTGCACAGGCCACATACTGAAAAAAAAAGAGAAACAAGGACACATTTAGGACGGAGGTGGAGGAGGGGAGAGAGTACGCATGAAAATAAGCATTCGCTCATTGGCATCTTCATGAGCCTTAATAAGTTTCTTGTTGAGGGCCTTAACTTCATCGTTAAGGGAGGCAATGGTTTTCATCAGTTGAGTATTTTCATCCTTCAAAGTTTGTAGCTCCTCAGTGCTACCATTTCTGGTACCTGGTCCTCCTGAGATCACCTTCTGAAGCTCGAATTTTAATCTAGCAATTTCAACCTCCTTCCCAGCCAAGAGTTTCATGAGGTCATCCACCTCCCGGGTGAGTGTAGCCTGCTGCTCCAAAACTGCTGCCACTTGGGACCTACCCTTCACTTGTCCTTTCATGCACTCACATTCTTGTAGAGTGGACTTGGTAAATGCCTTTTTCATGGTACCTAGTACCCCTTTCTCTATAGAAACTTCAATGTGAGTAAAGACATGATTCAGTAAGTACCCATATGGGATACCATGCTTTGCAGTTCTCCATGTCATTACCCTGTGCATATGCTCCAGTATTATGGCAGGAAATTTTATTGGTTCGAGTTCACTCAATTGCTCCATGAGGAACATGTCCGCAGCTGATGCAACTGTTTATTTTTCAGAACGAGGTACAAGTACCTTGTTGATAAATTCAAACAACAATTGGCATTCACCGTTAAGAAGCTTCTTGGGCAATCCTGCAAGCTTAACTTCCCTTCTCTTAGTAGCCTGCACAATAAACCCTTCAGATGGTTTCCAGCCTTCGATGGACCTGATCCCCTTCATAGGTACCCCCAATATAATTCCCAGAGTAACTTTATCCAAGTGGATGCTGATATCCTTCACAGTAGTCGTAATTCCTCCATCTTCCAGCAACTCCATGTTATAGAAGAATTCACGCACTTCTGGCTCGTGGAGATACGGAGGAGGAGGCTCAGAGAGATGGCTCCATTCCTGAACAAACACGGCATCAACTAGGGCCACCATTCCAAATTTTGTGGCAATTTTGGGATAAGAAACTCTTCCGCTTAGCATCTTTTGGGTCTCCATTATTTCGACCCTTTCCTCTCTTGTTAACTCCTTCATTGCCTTTTGATTTCTGACCCTGGGACCAGGTCCGAGTTGTTGTTCTTCAAACCTTTCAGAGCTTTCCTCTACTTCAGGCAACCCATGTTGGGTCATCTTCTTCTTAGTGTTCTTTCCCTTCTTCGCAATGGATTTCTTTACCCTTTTGTGAGATTTATTTGAGTTCACTGTTTGTTCTTTTGCTTCTCTCTTACGTTTGATGACGGATCTGATGATATTTTCAGATTGAGAGTCACTATCATTAACATTCACTGGTGTGGATGTAGGTTCTGCATATAGAGATCCTTCCAGTCGCCTTTTCTTTATCCTCTCAGTGTGGGCAACATTTGCATCCATGGCACCTCCTAGTACCTTTTGTGTTACACTTCAAGTTCCATACTTCTTTCCCTGACCCTTCAGATGGGTTTTAACTAATTTTCCCTTTCCCTTCTGTTGTCTTTCTTCCCAACTGTCAGCCTTTCGAATAGGGGATGTTTCCCTATCGGCAATCTCAGGCGTCTCTTGTCTCGAGCCATCAACTGGAGTTGAGTTTGCTCCTCGCATACCTCTTTGTCTCCATCTCAGTTGAGGTTCATCCTCTTCTTCCTCATTATCCTCAAAATATGTACCCATTGGAGTCTAGTCAAACACAGGGTCACTTTTGTATGGGACCTGGTTCGGTGACCGCATCTCATGGTCCATTAGAGTGAGTTGATCAACTCCCCTAAGAGAGGCTAGACTTTGAACTGCCACAAGTTCTGCACCAGTATTTAGAATATATGACACCGGACCAGTTCCCTCTGGTAGGTCTCCTTCAAATAGTCTCTCCGACATTGTTGACGACACTACCATAGACCCTGCTTCCGTTTCCTCTGAAACGTGTTCGTCAAGAGGTTTTTCAACTGAATAAGTACCGAAATCCTGAGACTTGTTTTCAGATACCACAAGTGTAGGGGAACATACCAGGTTCTCAGGAGACAAAGGGACAGAGGAGGGCAAAGCTTCAGTCTGAGGGGTGGTTGATTCAGCCATTTTGCATTCCCCACAGATTAAATTTGAGGGAGATTCTTCAGGGATGGGAATGGAGGAGTTGAATGAACTAGGAGTTTCAACTTCTTGGGGGACGTGAATTTTTTAAGAAGAACTGGATTTCGACATCTTGAGGAGTTTTAAGAAGAGAAAGATGGGTTTGATTTACTAGGCTAGGAATTTTATAAAAGGAGTTTGAGATGCATCGGGTCCCCAACAGTAGTGACTGTTGGTATTAAAAGGATGAAACGTTTGAAAGAGACACAACGAATGAGAGTTAGACATGTGGCAGTGAGTTGACAGTTATGACAGAGTAGTATAAGTGATACTAACCTTATGAGGACCAGGTCCTTCCCTTGATTCACAACCCTGCCTTGTGTAATCAAATCATCCCTTCATCCTAATACACCATGAGTGTATACCTGCATTAAGGTACCAAAAGTCAACCCTTTTATGATCAACATAAAACAAGTATAGATACCTGCCCTCCTTAGCATAGTCATTTCGAGGGAGCTTTGTACAATCAAGTCAAGAGATTAGGTGATTTTGAGCATCCCCAGTCTCATTCTATTTCTGATGAAGGACTCTTTGCTAAGTGCTTTTGTAAAAATGTCAGCCAATTGATCTTCAGTCTTGCAAAACTTCATTGCCACATGTAGTTTCTCCATATTGTCTCTCAAAAAGTGATGCCTCACATCAATGTGCTTTGTCCTCTTATGCTGAACAGGATTTTTGGCCATATTCATGGCACTAGTGTTGTCACAAATAAGAGGAATGGTGTCTGTGGGTACACCAAAATCTTTTAGCTGCTGCTTGATCCATAGTAATTGAGCACAACAAGATGTAGCAGCCACATACTCTACCTCTGCAGTGGACAAGGCCACAGAGTTCTGCTTCTTGGTTCCCCATGAGATCAATGATGATCCTAGGAAGTGAGCCATTCCTGATGTGCTTTTTCGATCAACTAAAAACCCTGCATAGTCAGCATCAGCATAACCGATAAGATCAAAAGAATCACCAGTAGGATAGAAGAGGACCAGGTCCTGTGTTCCTTTCAGATATCTCAAAATGCGCTTGGCTGCCTTCAGATGAGATTCCTTGGGAGCTTCTTGAAATCTTGCACACATTCCAACACTAAACACAATGTTTGGCCTGCTTGCTGTGAGATATAAGAGTGAACCAATCATTCCTCTATACATAGTTTGACCAACTTCTACTCCACTTTCATCTTTATCAAGTCTTACACTTGAACTCATAGGAGTGTCCAACGCCTTTGCATCAATGAGAGTGTATTTCTTAAGCAGTTCCTTGATATACTTCTCTTGGCATATTGAAGTGCCTTGAGGAGACTGTTTGATTTGCAAGCCTAGGAAGAATGTTATCTCTCCTATCATGCTCATCTCAAATTCGCTACTCATTATTTCAGCAAACTCCTTGCACAGAGAATACGAGGTAGCACAAAAAATTATGTCATCAACATACACCTGCACAATTAACAATTCTTTACCTCTGAATTTCAAGAACAAAGTATTGTCTATTTTACCTCTCTTGTACCCATTGTTAAACAGGAACTTTGATAGGCGTTCATACCCCGCTCTAGGAACTTGTTTCAACCCATACAAAGCCTTATCTTTAGTACATGATTGGGCAAGTCTGTATCTTCAAAGTCAGGAGGCTGCTTGACACACACCTCCTCCTTCAGATAACCATTCAAGAATGCACTCTTGACATCTATTTGAAACAACTTGAACTCATTGTGGGTTGCAAAAGCAATCAAGATTCTAATAGCTTCCATTCTGGCAACAGGAGCAAAAGTCTCATCATAATCAATTCCTTCTTCTTGTTTGTACCCTTGGACCACAAGCCTTGACTTGTTTCTTGTAATGGTTCCATGCTCATCAAGTTTGTTTCTGAAAAACCATTTGGTCCCAATAATAGTTCTGTCCGCTGGTCTGGGGACCAGGTGCCACACTTTGCTTCTTTCAAACTGATGAAGTTCCTCCTGCATTGAGATTACCCAGTCTGCATCCTGGAGATCTTCTTTGATGTTCTTAGGCTCAAAGGTTGATATAAATGCTGAAAATGCTGCCAGATTTCTTGATTTTGATCTGGTTTGAATTCCAGAATCAAGAGGGGAAATGAGATTGTCCAGTGGATGGGAGGCAAAGTATTGCACCTAATTAAATAGGTTACAAGCTAGAATGAACCATAAATAAATAATATGTAACTGTTATCCAATATGCTTTAAGCTTTTATTGAAATTTAATATTTGGCCCACACTTTTGTCATACAACGATTGAGATGGAGCTCACTATTCCCTTGTCGTTTAATTGTTACTAAGCTCTCTTTATAATAGTAAACCTCACAACCACCAATCTCTGGGTATAAATGCAGGCCCGGATGACGAAACTCAAAAAGCCTCGTCTTGTTTGTCCTAACATCATATGAGACCAGCCGGGAACTATTAGTTACCAAAATTATAGAGTTGTCATAACATGAATTAATACGCGTAGTGAGATGAATGTTCACAAGTTTGTTCCAAACGCCTGGTTGTATCATTATCCATACATCAAAATCAAACCCATTGACAAAGTTCAAGATGCCAACGGAGTCACCAAGAAACATCAGAGTTGTCGTACAATGATAATCCTCGTGACCACCTGGTGGCCCTTCCATCTCTACAAGCACTTCATTCCCAAAGTCAAATGAAATAATTCTACATTTAGTATTCTCCGTTTATGGCCAGTAGTAATATCCATTCAGATAATCAGTAGTGTTAATATAGCTTCGTACTAATAGAGTATTATCATCTACGTCTATGTCTAGGTTATTCTTGAATATTTTACATGAATCCCTAGAACATGAGTAGATCGCTGCATATTCTTCCAATTCATTATAGTAAATCACTTTATAATCCTTAGTCATAGTGTCTAATCCGAACACTAAATGACGATAGCATGCATCAAAATATACAAAGCCAATTGTTGCAGCAGGGAGGTGTCTCACCTCTCTGTTAGCTGGATTCCACAATGTACACAAAATGGAATTATCATTTTTTATTTCTATGAAAAATACACTATCAATAGAACCTAACAAGTTGGTAATATTATCTCCACACCTATATATGGAATTTTTGTTGTTCATCTATGCCCTTATCGGATATCAAAGTGACAGTAGGAGCATCATCGGCTGCACCATAATCATAAATAAAGTGTTGTGGGGGCTTCTTCTTCTTATAGTGGTGTATAGTGAAGCTAGGGTTATTGATAAGACTGCCCCAATTTTTGCACACATATTTGAATCTTAACAACGATTTCACAGGCAAACTCAGTAGAAACTCTCTTAATGATTCGCCAGAAAAAGCGTTACTATAAGCCATACTAATTCCACCGACACAGAAAATTGAAAAGCAAATGAGATGAGATATCAACACACCTTTGCTTTAGATTCTGAATTCAACAAATTGGAAGCCTCGATCTGTTAGCCCACAATTCGTTGAGTAATAAAAAAAATTTGTAGTTAGGTGGTGGTTGAACGGTGGAGGTACGACGGTAATCGGAGGAGGAATGAAGCGGAGACTTTTTATGGGTGGAGGTGCGGCGGTGACAATAGAGTACAAATATATACAATTGGGAGAGTATTTATAGCGCTGCAATATGCACAAACCAAAACTACCTGTAGGAATACCATATATAATAAACCAAAATATTTTATGTGATACAAATAAATTTTGAAAAATTAATCCATTTTCTTAAAAAAAGAAAACTTACATAAATATATCATATCTACTAATTTCATCTATAGAAAAAGAGTCAAAAACGTCATTAATGAAATTAACAAAAATGTATTTAGTTGATAGTTCGTTTTATCATATTTACTAATTTCATCTATAAAAAAGAGAGTCAAGAATGCCATCAACGAAATCAACTAAAATGTGTTTAGTTGATTGTTTGGTTTTTAATAGATCACATAAAATTTTTTTTCTAAATAAAAGATAGTTCTTTCTTTTCAAATATTTTTTTTTAAATAATAGTTTTTTAATTAAAAAATTAATATACTACTTCAAATAGGACAACAGTGTCACTCATAATTTCTTCTTTATTAAGGAATTAATTACTGTCACTAATCAATCCATAAGAAAATAGTATCACTCATAATTTCTTCTTTATTAAGGA
Organism: Solanum chiquidenum; assembly: GCA_029582725.1. Lineage (NCBI taxonomy): Eukaryota > Viridiplantae > Streptophyta > Magnoliopsida > Solanales > Solanaceae > Solanum > Solanum chiquidenum. The sequence continues at coordinate 43,526 of JAJOOS010003570.1, read as the reverse complement.
ATTAATTAATGTCACTAAGCAATCCATAAGAGTCCATTGCAAAATGTTCACATATCCTCCGTGATTCATTTATTATTAAGGGAAAAAGAGTTCAAAATATATCCAAATTTTGACCGAAATTGCTATAACAATCCTAATCTTTGGGCAGGACCTATTAGTCCCCTGCACTATTTAATAGTGTATTTTAAAGATATATAGGTGCCCACGTGGATATCATAAATATTGCATCATTATAAATAGTAACTTGTCTAGATGACACTTATATATCTTTAAACCACACTATTAAATAGTGAAGGAGATAATAGGTCCTATCCAAAGTTTGGAATTGTTACAACAATTTTGGTAAAAGTTCAGATATATTTCAGATCTTTTTCCCTTTATTAAGCATTATGTTCTAATACAATAAATTTACCACAAACCACGGGGGGTGGGGGTGAGAGTCTTTTGTCTATAATCTATTGTAAAATTTATTTACCAAAAATCAATCTAACAAAATAAGGATAAAATTTTACGTATAACTTATATATTTTCAAGTTCTGGAAATTCATTAACTACAAGAACTGACTCATGAGCTGGGGTTTCAGAGCTTGAATCTTCAACCCGAACTAGATGATAGAGATACCCTTTAGAGATCATCTTTCTGGCCTTAAGGTAGGAAATGAATTGACCCTTAGGCACCAAACTACTACCCTTTCATTCTAAGATTGGCTCGTCTGGAAACTGAAAAAGATCGATCCTAGTTCTACAATCGAATGAGGCATAACAAGCATGTAACCAATCCATGCCTAGAATGACATCAAAGTCTACCATTTCTAACTCTACAAGATCTGCTGAGGTGACTTTCTGAGAGACTGTGACAGGGCAATTTTTGTATACCTGTCTAGCTATAACTGGGTTACCGACTGGAGTATAGACTGAGAAGGGTTCTGAAAGAGTTTTTGGACTGACACCAAATTTTACTACTATATAAGGAGTTACAAAGGAAAAAGTAGCCCCTGAATCTAACAAAGCATAAACATCTAAATGAATGACTCGCAACGTACCAGTAACCACATCAGGAGAATCTTCATGATCCTAGCGAGCTTGGAGAGGATACAACCTGTTCTAGCACTGACCGCCACCTGTACTAGATGAGTTACCCTACTGAGTCGGGCTACTTGCTGGTGCTGCTGAAGTTTTAGACTGAGCTCTACGATTATTACCTCCTTGACCTTGTTTAGAAGAAGGGCAATCCCTCAATATGTGACCAGTCTGACCACACCCAAAACATCCATCCTTTCCTACAAGACACTCACCCAGATGGTTCTTACCACACTTTGGACAAGTTGGGTAGGTCCTAGTAACTGATGCATTTCCATGAGACTTAGAGCCTAATGCCTACCTTTCTGATCCTCTTGAAACCTGGAGGATGGAACACTAGCTAATGAAGGTGCTAGGGCTGAAGTCTTTTGCTGAAACTGCGAACGATTTCCACCGCCCGATTTATTCTGAGAGTACTCATAGTTGCATGTCCTAGCCTTTTTGTTATCCTTAGCCTGTTCCTTAAGCTTATCTCCCTCAAACTGCTGGACATGGGTCATGAGCCTAGAGATGTTCATATCTTTAAGCAACATAGAATTTATGCACTCTGTTTTCACCAAGTCTGATACCCAAAATAGAAACTTACTCATATGAGCCCTGGGATCGGCAACCATATGTGGAGCATACCTGGAGAGTTAGGTGAACTTAAGTCCATACTCCTAGATTGTCATGGAACCTTGCCTCAAATTCATGAATTCCTGAGCTTTTGCCTCCCTCAACTCTCTTGGGAAGAACTTGCCATGAAAAGCTCTGGTAAAACACTCCCATGTCACAGGAGATGCATTCTTACCCTTGTTTTCCTTCCATTGAGTGAACCAAATGTGAGCTACATCCTTGAGTTGGTAGGACGCCAACTCTACCCTATCATTTCCAGTTACTTGCATCATTCTAAATATCTTCTTAACCTCATCAATAAATTTCTGGGGATCCTCACCAACTTGCGACCCTAGAAACACAGGTGGGTTCATCCTAACAAAATCACGAATCCTAGCTGCCGCTGTTCCACCACTAGCATTTGCAGGGACTTGAACCTACTGATTGTTCTGGTTCGCTACACTCTGGACAAAAGTTGAATGGCGTTCCAAAGTTCAGCATTTGAGACCTCATGATCTGGGGCTGGAGGAACTGCGCTAGCATTGATGGCATTGGCGTTCCTTGGGTAAGCTCTACGAGGATGCATGATCTGAAATGCATAACGAATTAGAAAGGAGATCATACCCACACATGATAAGAATATCAAGAAAGTGAAGTTTTCCTAAAACGCTTCGTAGCCTCCCTCTCATTAGATGTGGCGCAATTCATACCTATGAAAAGGACTCTACTTAGTGCGGCTTTCAGACATCCTAGGACTCTTAAACCTAATGCTCTGTTACCAAGTCTGTCACTCCCCAATGCTACCCCAGGACATGGACACGGGACCTAGGATCACGAGTGATCCCAAGCTAACCCTGCCGGCATATCATAAGCATACTAAGATAACTGAAATAAGATAATTCTGTGTCGAATCTTAAGACATGACATAAAGTAAAATGATGGGGAATACCCATTCTAAATCTGAATATATAAGACTGAGTTTAATGACAACTGAAAGATCAAACTCAAACTAAAACTGAATCTTACTATGTCTGAATGAAAGCCTCTAACTGAATAGAGCTACTGGGACATTCCCCCAAGTAACTTCTAGCAAAACTAAAACTGAAGACTGGAAATAGAAAGATAACATGTCAATCGTCCTTGAAGAATGAGGACTCACCATTGATGCTGCTGAACTGGAGATCGGGAACCAATCTATGCATGATCTAAATGCTGAGGACCTGAACCTACATCACGAGAAGATGTAGCGTAGAGTATGCGCTAGTACTTGAAAGGTACCAAGCATGCAGGATAGGATAAAGCTGAACAATATAAACATAACTGAACAAAGCAATAAGAGCAATGACATAATCTAAACATGAAGTAAATACTGAAATATACTAAATACTGAACTAACTAAATGCAATGACCAAGTACATGACATGGTGAGACTGGATACTGAATTATAATAACCTGGTCAAAGCACTAGAATCTAACTGTGAGAGCTACTATTAACCAACATAAAATCACGCGAGCTATCCGTGGAGTCAGATGTATCGCCCCATCGAGAGGACCCAATATATCTTGTCAAGGGTATAAAGGCATGAATGGCGTGATCACTAAATATGTTGCCCACATAGGGGACTTATCCTACGGGGGCACGTAGTTGTGGGACTTTGAGGGTGATTGACCCTTTGTCTACTCTGTGTTGAGCCTACTCCCAACTGATTATGTAAGTATCACATTATAACTGAATATCTGTAATACTGAATAACTCAAAAGACTAACATGCTAACTGAAAATGCAACATTAATATACTGATAATGAAACATTCTTAACTGAGGCATGCATATCTAAATAAACTGACCTAGCAAGTGTAATTCATGAACTAAACGAATCTACACAACTAGGGTTCTGAGTTTCAAGCAAGAACTTAGAAATAATTCCACGAAAAACATGATAATCTGATTTGGATTAGTCTAATAACTTAATCACAATATAAATATGAAATTTGTAGAAACCCTAGGTCTAAACATGATATAGAGAATCAAGAATCTGACTGATTTCTAGGGACCTAATGAGTGAAAGGAACCCACTAGTGAAATCCCACATACCTGGTGACAAAATTCATAGAGAAATCTTTCGATTTTGGGGCTGGAACTGAAGAAAACTTGTTGTGTTCTTGGAGAGGGCTTGGTTGAATCTTTCTCCCTTTTCTCGTTCAACTTGAATGAAATTTGTGAAATGAGTTGACTAGGGTAAGTTCTAATTAAGTTACTAGGCTAAATCTGACTAAAACGACGTAGTTTAGGAGACCAACGCATAGGAAAAGACCAAATGACCCCTGACTTAAAAGCTGTCGGGGCCAACTGACGGACTGCCCGATGGACCATCGACAAACCCACGGCCCATCCTGTCAACCGTCATTGGCTTTTAGAGATGGGGTTCTGGGGGGTCTCGATCCACGGACCAGGACCACGACCCATGGTATGACCTTCAATCCTAGGGTCCGGTTGTGGGTCAACCCTTAGACAATTTTGTTTGAGTTTCTGGGGAGGGGCTGCAGGTGGCCAACCACGGACCCCACCTATGGTCAGTGGGTGGTGCCCGTCGGTGGAACTTGCAACTTTTGAAATTTGCATTCTGGTCTGTCTAAGATATGGGGTGTTGCAACACATTTCAAAACATAAAATCGGGTGAAGGTTAGTTGAAACAAGTTCAAACACTAGTGCAGTTCAAAACAAGTTCTGAGGTTCGCTGATTGGGAAAATGATTTGCCTAATAGGTTAGGCGAGCTCGCAGAAGTTGACATATCACAATTTAATTTTACTCAGGCATGAAAGGCGGAATCATCTTTAAATCAGTGATCCACCGAGTTGGTTTAAGCACTCTTAGACAAGTCTGCCAAAAGTGGTAGTGCTCAACTAAAAGAAACATACAAAAAGGGCAATGTCTACTCTAACTTGGCGATTCACCGAGTTTGTTGTAGCGTGCTAAGACAAGCTCACCTAATGAGAAAGTTCTCATGTTACATTTTCAAGCATAAAAGGAGATTTTTGACTTACTCAGCGATTTTCCTAATCAGCTTGGCAAGCTAAGAAAAGCGTACCCAATAAGTGATTTCAACCCAATTCAAAAAAATTCCATGTTTGACACCAATACACAACAAAACCATTACCCAATAAGTTTTAAAATCTACCCACATGCTAGTTTACCCATGGGTACTCAAACTCCCCCCATATTTCACAAAGTATTGCCTAAATTTACAATTTTCCTTAGGAAATTCGTCACTCTTAATATCGGTGGGCAATTACAAGTCATTGGGACAACATTGGGCTAATGAGACTTCACCCATACTCAACTAAAGCAAGATAAAATTTTAAAATTCACAATAGATTTTCACATTATCAAGTACAAAATCAACTCTCCTAACTCATGGGCATGGTTCAATCATCAACATTAAGCAAGACCCAATAATATCATACATCCCAACAACAATATACTATGAGACCCACAACTTATACATTAGGTTTAATAAAAAATATTAATGAAAGCATCAAAAACCAACCTCAGAGAATGTCACTAATCATAAAATCAAGGGAGAATGGTCTGGGATTGAGAAATAAGCACCACAATACACTCCAAGCACTTAAATATATGTAAATGACATAAAACAAGAAAGGAAACAATGGTATGGTGGAGTTTGGGAAGTGAAAGATATCAAATTTATGAAAAGTTGCTTTTTAAAACTTAAAAGACTCTTGGCCTTATTATTTTAGGTGCATGATAAACGCTCAGCTACACCTCATCCAATACTAGGTGTAGGCGATCATAATATAGTATAAAACCCAACAAAGAGTTAGGGTCGAATCCACAAGGAGCGGTACAAGTTCGAATTCAGTTATGAAGTTATAAATGTAATCTAATCGGTTGTAGGAGTAAATATTATAAAAAACATTTAGATAAATCGAAGGGGTTGACAACGAATGTCAAATGGGGGGATTGGTTTGTCAATTAGTAGCTAACACAAATATGAAAATAGGGGAATCAACAATGTAGAGAGGAATTCTCGGGATGTGATCGATTATAGGCTAATTTCGCTATATGGGTAATTTGAAATTTACTAACAATTGCTAAATCTCAGTAGGTAAGCTAGACTATAGATTATATAGTTTTCTCTCGAACAACTATTACGATTCAAGCGAGTTATTTTGAACCTTGACAAGCTTAACAATACGAACAACCCAAAACCTTAATTTATCTACTCTCTCGAGCTAGATTGGTAGAATCGATTTTAGGATTCACTCTCTTGAGCTGAACCCAAATAAACCCAATAACTATAATTATTAATCTAAAACCTTGATTCTAAAGCCTCTTTCTCAAGCAAGCCCAGTACACTAAGATATAATTGCATTTGCAACTACAATTCATATATTAATACACATATATCAATTAAACCCACTTCAATTAAGCATTTAAATAAGTAAACAACATTACCCATAACCTAATTAAGCCAATAATCACATGATCACTGTCACGACCCAAGGGTACCCCTTAGACGTAACATGTCACATAGGACCCCGAAAGGAACCATGTAAGCCACTTAGCATATCATAACATAAATGATTAGAACAATAAGAGTAAAAATGCATTTCAGCCCAATCTCAATTAGCAATCTATTACAATCGAAGTATCAAATAGGGTCATAGCCCTTACAACATAGTTCTCAAATGAAAGTACAAGAAAAAAAAGAAACTAGAAAATCATCATCTATCCTCGAACCATGAGGACTCACCAAAATCAAGGAGAATAATCGATCCAAGCTTTGACCAAGAAGGAAGATCACCTCAAACACCGGACCTTACACTTATAGAAACATATAGAGAATATGGGTTAGTACAAAAATGCACTAAGTATGATAGCCATGCATGAAAACCTTGAAAAGATGCTAAAAGGGACATTTTAGTTGAAAAGCATGCAATTTGTCAATTTTAAGAATCATCATGAAGTTTAGTGTGAAATCGTAAGTCATAAGCATGTTCAACATATACGTCATCATATCACAAGGGAACATACCATAAATACCCTCAAAGCATCCTTGTGCAATGCATGAATAAGATCCCATAATCCTACCCACACTAAGGAAAGCTTATTGAGTAACTATAGTTCATAACTCATATTCTTGTTTGTATTATCATAGTGGGATTAGCTTTGACCGACATAGACCATGTGAGCTTAATCATGGAATTCGGTGTCTACTCCACACCGAAAAAGGGTTGTCCGACTTGCCTAAGGTAGAACCATACTCTTAGCTTAGGTGGATCCACTAGCTAAAGACCTATTTAGGCACATAGTTTATGGGATAAGGAGATTGCTTCTAGAAACCCGGACTCAACTAAAGTATAAGGTTTGCATCTCATGAGATACATACTTTGGGAACCCGGACTCAACTAAGGTAGAAGGAACCCATTTAGAAAGCCGGACTCAACTAGTGTATAAACTTTCATCTCTATTCATATCCACTTGGTGCTAAGCATTAATTCCCATTGAGTTCATATTAAGTCTTGACTTAAGTTCATAATTATGGAACAATGTCTTGAAACTCAATCCACCATAACTCATACTAAAGCTCCTCGATTCAATAGGTGAGACTAGTCTTCCAACCTTAGAGTCACTACATGTGACAAAGCTTTCACATCATATCATATTCATACATAAGTGTGTACATGAGGGTAATCACCCAATCAACACAACAATTAGATCATAATCATATTCACCTTACTCTCAAAGTGATCTAAATGCATATACATAAGCCTCATAAACATACATAATTCTCATGCTTTGCCCTTAAATGACCATAGATCACATTCAATCAACATATTTAGAATTACTATAATAGACATGGATGATAACATGATTCAATTATAGTTATTACTATAAGCATGATTTCAGAATACTCTTCTTTCTACAATTCACCCACACTTTTAGATCCAATTTAGGAAAATAGGGGAATTCATCATAAATCAACAATAAATCACCATTTTTGGAAAGAACCCACAAGATTGAAGTCAAACCCTAACTTTGGGGAAATCACTAGTTTTGAAAATAAATTTGGAGGGAACCCTTGGATGGATATTATCCAAAGATGAAGGACTACCATACCTTAGTTATTATTCTCCAAATAAATTGAGTGAAATAGCCTTGTTTATTCAAACCCTAGCTCCAATTTTACTCTTCTTCTTCCTTGAGTTCTAGAGAGAGAAATTTTGTGTAGAAGATGAACTTTGGGGTTTTGATTTGGGTCTTTGGAAAATATGAAGTAATTGGGTGTATTTTGACTTAAAAGGACTTATATAGTATCCCTAAACTTACCCAAAATGACTCCACTTCAATTGGACATAAACGTGAAAACCCGAAATAACCCTCACTTTAAGTGAGTTTCCAGGTGCCACGAACTAGCCTAATGAGCCATCAAGGGCACCACGGCCCGTGGTCCCTTGACCAGTAGCCTCCTTAACTTGGAAAGCCCACTAAATGGTGAAGGAAATCCCATGAGCCTTCCCACGGGCTGTGGTCTTCACCACGAGCCGTGAAGTGGCTCGTGAAGGGGAGCCTTTCTTCGGGTAGCTTTGGGAGCTCACTGTGTCACCCACCACGGGTCATGAAGACCCTCGTGTTCATGGTGGGCAGTAGCTAGGAAACTTTTGGCAGCCTTGGCCCCCTTTCCATGGTACTCACACAATTCCCTTGGCCCTTTCACCTATTCTCTTGACGTTAACCTCACGTTTAGCTCTAGTTTTGTAACGACCCTAAAATCTTGTAGGTGAAACTAGAGATTAACGAGTTTTATTTTGAGTTTAGCTTTGGGTTTCATGTGATAGAATGTTGTCCCGATCTATGGTTGAGGGGTTTAGGGGTTAAACGTCAAGGTACAACTCCTCAAGGACCACCCTAGGGGTCCTTGAGGAGGACCTTAAACCCTAACCCCCAAACCTCCCCAAAATGACCCTAACTAGCCCAACTTGGTGAACCACGGATGTGACCTACGGGGCGTAGGTCCATCCACGCCTCGTGGTCTTGATCCGTAGATCAAGGCCTTCAAGACCACGGACATCCAAGACTGTCCGTGGACCCATCCACTATCCGTGGATTGGGTCCGTGGTCCATCACTGTAAAAGTTGTCTTGGGTTCGACTAAGGCAAGGGTGTTTTGGCAAATTGTTTTTATGATCTATTAAGTTGAGGGACGGTTATTTTGGATTAATTATGGTATTTTAAGAGTATTAAAAGTATTCAACTCTATTTTCCAATTCATTATTTCAAAACCCAAATACAAACCCACCTCACTTCTCAAAAGTTCTCTCTCTAGAAGGCTCCATTGGAGGTGAAGGATTCAAGCTCTCAAGGTCAAATATTCAAGTTTTTCAAGGGATTTTCGTGGAGTTCTTCCATAGAAGGTATGGCAGTCTTCATCCTTGACTTAGTTTCTTTCAAGGAGCCAATTTCGAAGTGATTTCAAATCTCCAATGTTTACCCAAAAACCCTAGATTTCAATCTATGCATGGGTTCGATTCCAAACGTTTTTCAAGGTTTTATTGCATTGAATTATGCATGAATTTTGGATTTGAAGATTAATTAGGATTATTTCTTCCTAGAACACATGTTTTCCCCAAATTCCTAAATTGTGATTTGTGAGTGGGGATTGATGGATTATGCAAGTTTGTTGAATTGTTGATGTTTATATTGAATTAAATGATTGGATCATGTCAATTTCCTATTCTATTGTAGTAGTTTGGATTTATGGTTGATGTTGGTTCATAGTCCTAATGGGCAATTTCATGAAGGATTATGTATGCTTATGATGTGAAGTATATGTGTGTGATATCAATGAAAGTGTTATGATCATGTTTAGAATGTAATAGTATTGTGATTGAAAACATAATCTCAATTAACACTCATGAATGATGAGGATGGAATCTGAAGGGTTTTCTCCTATGTATTGTATATGTTGAATTGGTAGGCTTAGGCATCCTTTTCTTGTATAAATGGAAGTAATGTGATTGTTATATCTTGAATTGGTAGGCTTAGGCATCCTTTTCTTTTATAATGAATGTATCTTGACTTAATGACCTAATGTCTTGAATTGGTAGACATGATGTTGGTGGCCTTTCATGAATGAATGAATGAATGATGAAGTATTCTAGGTTATGTCTTGAACAGGTAGACCTAGTGTTGGTAGCCCTTCATGATGAGTCTAGGAACTAATGTGATGTTAAAACCTTGAAACGGTAGACCTAATGTTGATGGCCCTTTCACGTGTGAAATGATGAACCTTGCATCGGTAGACCTAATATTGGTGGCCCTTCTTGGAAAGTCAATAAGCTATCCTTAATGTACCTTGAATCAGTAGACCTAATAGTGGTGGCCCATTCTTGTATAATGTACCTTGGTTCAATAGGCCTAATGGTAGTGGCCTTCTCAAGTACAATAATGTTAATGAAAATGAAATACTCTATGCGAATGGAGGCTAAGCACCGAGTGGATACGGTAAGATGGAAGTTCTCCCTACGTTAGGCCGGATTTCAATGAACATCTTTCTTATCCCATAATTATGTGCCCACATAGGATATTAGCTAGTGGATTCCATCCAAGCTAAAATGTTACTAATTCTACCTTAGGAAATTAGAACACCTTTCTTCGGTGTGGTGTAATACGACACCGGATTCCATGTTTTAGCTCTCATGGTCTATGTCGGTTAATGCCTATTCCCATCATGTGAGATGTGGATTATGGTTTCTTGATCAGTTCTATGAAGTTTGGGTGGTAGTATGGGATGCCATCCATGCATTGCACGAGTAGGCTTTGACAGGGTCATAGTGAGTTCTCTAAGTCTTAATGGCTAATGTATGAATGTGTCCAAAATGAAGATAATAAAGAATGTTGACTCTTATATATGTTTAAATGAGATGATGTATGCTATACTTGGATTTTATTATGAGTTACTTCCTTGTTATGAATTAATGAGTATGAATGTGCCTTGCCTATGGTGACTTCAAAGGATTACTTAATGTGAGTAGTAGTATGGGATGCTACTTGTACATTGCACAAGTATGACTTAGTGTTGTCCTAGGTGATGGTCCTAATCTGTTGATATGACTTATGAAATGTTTATGTCTCTTATGTATGGGTATTGTGTAAAGATGGAAATGTTGAATGGTAAGTTCACTTTTGGTGACGTTAAGGTAGTACTTTAGTGTGGATGGTGGTATGGGACACTATCCGTACATTGCACAAGGTATAGCTTGAGGGTTACTTGAGGTGAAGGCTTAATGTGAACGTAATGGTTTATATGTTGATTATGTCCTAATGTGAAGAAATGACTTGTATGTTGGTTATGTTTGAATATTATGCCTCTTATACCTATGTTCATGAAATTTTATCAAAATGGCATAAAAGCATGACTTTGGAATAAAATGTCTGTTTTAAGCATGTTTTTGTATGGCTATCATACTTAGTACTTAATTGTGCTAACCCATATTTCTTCATGTTTTACTACAAGTGTAGGTTCTGACAAGTGAGTTGCTTTCTCTCTAGTTGAAGCTTGGAATTGAGATTCTCCATGACTAAGTGGTATGTCCTCATAGATCGAGGACAAGTGTTTAGAAGTTTCATTTTCTTTCATGTAAAAGACTATTGTTAGACTTTTCCATTGTAAAGGGCCATGACCCTATTTTTGTATCGGATGTTGTTTTTAGTTGGCCATGTGAGACAATAGACTTCAGTTGTGTTTCAAAGTGTTTTAAATTAGTATTTTGATTGTATGGTTTTAAATAAAGTTTTAATTCCATACTACTTTCTATTAACAAATGCAATGAAATGATATTAGGCTTGTATGAGACCCCTTCGGGGTCTAGTACGCCGTTTTGCATCCGGGGTGTAGGCTCGGGTCGTGACAAACATGGTATCAGAACACAAAATTTTGGAAATGGTTTTGAGGATTGATGTCTCATAAGCCACGTCTAGTAGAGTCTTGTTCATCGGTGTGAGTCGCGACACATCTATGAGAGAGTGGCTATAGGACGTTAGGAAGTTACATTTCTTTTATATTCCTCAAGTCATGCCATAGAGTTTAACTCTAGAATATATTTCTCTTATTCCTTATCCGACGGTCTTTAGGGTATGACCATTTGGAAGGCTTATGCTACAATGATTGAGGGAGAAAAAGGTGAGTGTTGATGTCAATTATGGCTATGTGACTTGTTATACTTGAGGTGATAGATTGTGATGTTGTCTTTAGTATGAATGGGTTGCTTTATGGTTATGTGTGTTAATGGTATAAGTCATGATGAGTTTTGAGGAATGTTGAAAGGTTTGATGACTAAGGTGTTTTAGGAATGTTTCGATGGGTTGAGTGAGTAGACTTCTCTAAGAAGGATAGAAGTGTAATGCACCTCGGTTTAGAATCATCTTGTGTGATGAGTGTGAGGGTTTAGTGATGTTTTTCTCCTACCTTAGAATGGAAAGAAGTGAAGTTTAAAAGAGCTTGTATAGGCTTACTCCCAAATAGGGGATAATGTGCTTAGATAATAAGGTCATTGAGTGTCCTTGATGTTCGTGAGTTATGATTGCTTGATAATCTCACCTTAAGAGGTATAGTGAGGTTGAGGAGTTTAGACCCAATGTGGTAGACTCATATGAGACCTTGAGTGGTGTTGGTAAGGTTGTTTGTGAGCAAGAGTTGCTTAATGAGGACCTTCCTAGTTTAAAAGCTCCGGTATGTTGATGGTTTCTTATAGATTGTGAATGTTGTATTGAGGTTCCTATGTTGTTTTCATGTTAGCCTTAGTTTGGGTTTTCTCCTAAATGGGGGATAGTATGTTGAATAGTAAGGTTGTTGAGTGTTTTGATATCCTTATCTCTTTCCTTCTATTCTTATTCAAGCTTGAGACAAAGAGTTCCTCGTAGCTTGTTTCATGTTTTGGAGTCTTGTGTTAATATGTGTTTCCATGGTCTCCTTATGTTATGTATGTTCTAGTGGAATTCTTGTTTATATGAGAAAATGAGTTTATATGAATTATGTTCCTCTTGTTGAAATGCATTTAGTATGAGTTGTCTATATGCTTCATGAGGTAGATTGTTGAACATGCCTAAATGTGTTTTTATGAAGAAATGGCATAATGTGCTTAATGATGTTATGATGAGCATGATATGAGTTGGAGAAGGTAATTCCTCCAATGTAATTAGAAATGTTGAAGTCATGTTGCAAAATGAGTTTGTAGATGTATTTCCTACTTTTGTGTGTTGCATTGAGCTTATTGATGTGGAGTTGATGTTCCCTCCTATTTTTGTGCATTTGTTTTTTTATGTTGCATGCATGATGGGCTGCTAGTATTGAGTCGTTAATCCCTTAATGCGTTTAAAGTTTCATTCGAGGACGAATGTTCCTAAGTGGGGGATAATGTAACGACCCTAAAATCTAGTAGGTGAAACTAAAGCTTAACGAGTTTTGTTTTGAGTTTAGTTTTGGGTTTCATGAGATAAAATGTTGTCCCAAGCTATGGTTGAGGGGTTTAGGGATTAAACGTCAAGGTACGACTCCCCAAGGACCACTCTAGGAGTCCTTGAGGAGGACCCTAAAGCCTAACCCCCAAACATCCCCAAAACTGCCCTAACTAGCCCAACTTGGTGAACCACGGATGGGACCTATGGGGCGTAGGTCCATCCACGCCTCGTGGTCTTGATCCATAGGTCAAGGCCTTCAAGACCAAGCCCCAGCCACGAATTACAGATAGCTAGGATGGTTCGTTGACCCATCCACTGTCCGTGGATTCGGTCCGTGGTCCATTACTGTAAAAGTTGTCTTGGGTTCGGCTAAGGCAAAGATGTTTTGGTAAATTGCTTTTATGATCTATTAAGTTGAGGGATGGTTATTTTGGGTTAATTATGGTATTTTAAGAGTATTAAAAGTATTAAACTCTATTTTCCAATTCATTATTTCAAAACCCAAATACAAACCCACCTCTCTTCTCAAAAGTTCTCTCTCTAGAAACCTCCATTAGAGGTGAAGGATTCAAGCTCTCAAGGTCAAATCTTCAAGTTTTTCAAGGTATTTTAGTGGAGTTCTTCCATAGAAGGTATGGTAGTCTTCATCCTTGACTTAGTTTCTTTCAAGGAGCCAATTTCAAAGTGATTTCAAATCTCCAATGTTTACCCAAAAACCCTAGATTTCAATCTAAGCATGGGTTCGATTCCAAACGTTTTTCAAGGCTGTATTGCATTGAATTATGAATGAATTGTGGATTTAAAGATGAATTACGATGATTTCTTCCTAGAACCCATGTTTTTCCCCAAATTCCTAAATTGTAATTTGTGAGTGGGAATTGATTGATTATGCAAGTATGCAGAATTGTTGATGTTTATATTGAATTAAGTGATTAAATCATGCCAATTTCCTATTCTATTGTAGTAGTTTGGATTTATGGGTTGATGTAGGTTCATAACCCTACGGGGCAATTTCATGAAGGATATGATTATGATGTGAAATATATGTGTATGATCTCAATGAAAGTGTTATGATCATGTTTAGAATGTAATAGTGTTATGATTGAAAGAATATTCTCAATTAAAACTCATGAATGATGATGATGGAATGTGAAGGGTTTTCTCCTATGTATTGTATATGTTGAATTGGTAGGCTTATGCATCCTTTTCTTGTATAAATGGAAGTAATGTGATTGTGATATCTTGAATTGGTAGGCTTAGGCATCCTTTTCTTTTATAATGAATGTATCTTGACTTAATGTCCTAATTTATTGAATTGGTAGACCTAATGTTGGTAGCCTTTCATGAATGAATGAATGAATGATGAAGTATTCTAGGCTATGTCTTGAACCGGTAGACCTAGTGTTGGTAGCCCTTCATGATAAGTCTCAGAACTTATGTGATTTTAAAACCTTGAAGCGGTAGACCTAAAGTTGGTGGCCCTTTCATGTGTGAAGTGATGAACCTTGTATCGGTAGACCTAATGTTGGTGGCCCTTCTTGGAAAGTCAATGAGCTATCCTTAATGTACCTTGAATCAGTAGACCTAATAGTGGTGGCCCATTCTTGTATAATGTACCTTGGTTCAGTAGGCCTAATGGTAGTGGCCTTCTCAAGTACAATAATGTTAATGAAAATGAAATACTCTATGGGAATGGAGGCTAAGAACTGAGTGGATATGGTAGGATGGAAGTTTTCCCTACATTAGGCCAGATTTCAATGAACATCTCTCTTATCTCATAACTATGTGCCCACATAGAATATTATCTAGTGGATTGCATCCAAGCTAAAATGTTACTAAGTCTACCTTAGGCAAGTAGAACACTTCCTTCGGTGTGGGGTCATACGACACCAGATTCCATGATTTAGCTCTTATGGTCCATGTGGGTTAATGCCTATTCCCATCATGTGAGATGTGCATTATGGTTTCTTGATGAGTTCTATGAAGTGTGGGTGGTAATATGGGATACCATCCATGCATTGCATGAGTAGGCTTTGAGAGGGTCATAGTGAGTTCTCTAAGTCTTAATGGCTAATGTATGAATGTGTCCTAAATGAAGCTAATGAAGAATGTTGACTCTTATATATGTTTAAATGAGATGATGTATGCTATACTTTGATTGTATTATGAGTTACTTCCTTGTTATGACTTAATGAGTATGAATGTGCCTTGCCTATGGTGACTTCAAAGGATTACTTAGTGTGAGTAGTAGTATGGGATGCTACTTGCACATTGAACAAGTATGACTTAGAGTTGTCCTTGGTGATTGTCCTAATGTGTTGATATGACTTATGAAATGTTTATGTCTCTTATATATGGGTATTGTGTAAAGATGGAAAGGTTGAATGGTAAGTTCACTTTTGGTGACCTTAAGGTGGTACTTTAGTGTGGATGGTGGTATGGGATGCTATCCATACATTGCACAAGGTATAACTTGAGGGTTACTTCAGGTGAAGGCTTAATGTGAAGGTAATGGTTTATATGTTGATTATGTCCTAATTTGAAGAAATGACTTGTATGTTGGTTATGTTTGAATATTATGCCTCTTATACTTATGTTCATGAAGTTTTATCAAAATGGTTTAAAAGCATGACTTTCAAATAAAATGTCCGTTTTAAGCATGTTTTTGTATGGCTATCATACTTAGTACTTAATTGTGCTAACCCATATTTCTTCATGTTTTACAACAAGTGTAGGTTTCGGCAAGTGAGTTGCTTTCTCTCTAGTTGAAACTTGGAATTGAGATTCTCCAAGACTAAGTGGTATGTCCTCATAGATCGAGGACAAGTGTTTAGAAGTTTCATTTTCTTTCTTGTAAAGGACTATTGTTAGACTTTTCCATTGTAAAGGGCCATGACCCTACTTTTGTATCGGATGTTGTTTTTAGATGTCCATGTGAGACAATAGACCTCTGTTGTGTTTCAATGTGTTTTAAATGAGTATTTTGATTGTATGGTTTTAAAGAAAGTTTTAATTCTGTACTATTTTCTATTATTGAATGCTATGAAATGCTATTAGGCTTGTATGAGACCCCTTCGGGGTCAAGTACACCGTGTCGCATCCGTGGTGTAGGCACGGGTCGTGACAAATTTAGCCTACTATTTTTCCGAGGTGTTAAAATCACACCCCAAGAATTGGAAGTTTTAGCTACACATCATAAAAAGGAAAAAGCAATTACCAATTATGTTAGCCATGAACTAGGTAATTGTTTCCAAGTCTCTACAATGCTTCAAATCAAATTAATTCAAAAATACAATTGAAATTACTCACAACCAAGTCTCAAAAGCTTCAAAGTCTACAATGGAAAACTCAGGAAAACTTGGTTTAGATTCTACAATGCTTAGATTAAAAGATTGATTTCTTTTCAGCCTTTCAAATTTCAATTTATAGATTCCCAAATTTTGGCCTTCATGACAATTAGGAGAAGTAAGTCAGGTGTCGTCGACCAGGTCAGCAATCGCTCGAGTCCATCGCCGGTTTACTTTGGCTCTTTAACCTCAGAGTTTTGTGACTTTAGGCGATCAAAGTTGATGTTTCCTAGCCTTTCGGCGGTCCGTCGACTGTCCATTTCCGTCCCCAAGTAGGTTCTTCCCCAGGGCTGGCATGATGGAACTTTAGGCAAGCTAAAGAGCCACTCAGCGACTTGCCGAGTGGTCTTGGCGATCACCAGGATTGCCTTCCTTCAAATTCTTCAACTTTTTCGCTTCACTTTACCCGGTAATGTCCTTGTGTTGCTCCTTAGCCTTCATTGCTGTAAATCATTACTTTAACATCAGTTTAGAGCATAAATTAGGCATTGAGGACACTGAAACTATGAAAACAAATCCCTAAATGAGTTGAAATTAGAGACTCATCAACACCCCCAACTTAAAATTTTGCTTCTCTCAAGTAAAACTCAAGATCAATTAGTTCTACAAGGATGTCTACAAATAGTGCTACTCAAGACTCAACACAAATGCACACAAATGTTCAAATTACACATACAATATTCAATTGTGCACTCTAAGTTTCAAATTGTGACTAAACATAAAAAATATACTCAAGCTCACGATGCTTGCTTCAAATGCAGGTTCAAGCTCAATAAAAGCATTCAAATGCCCTCACAACAAGGATGATTCCATGCTCACACAAAGTTCCTCAACAATTTAAGATTTCTAAATCAAATACAACTCTCACACTCACAAAGATGAACACATGCATGATTCCACCCATAGCCTTGCCCTTATTTTCCAATCAACATTCGTTTCAGCTCACTCAAGATCACAAAGGTCTTTTCAAGGCTTGTAATGGGGCTGGGTGTAAAGGTATGATCATTTTGGCTTAGTGGCTTCTAACTTCATGAAGTATGGCCTGAAAATCACTTTTTATCCTTCTCTTTCACATTCAAACATGTGCACAAGCAACTCCATTATTCAAATAAGCATGACTCATTGGACACCCCATTTCTTTTGCTTCTTTCCCACACTTTATTTCACAAAATTTTGTGTTTTTCAGTCTTTTTAACCATTTCTTTTCTTTCATTTTTTTTTTTACATAGAGGGGTTCCATCTTTTTCGCACTATGCTTCAGAGGGAGGATATTTCACAATTATTGACTTTCCTTATTTTTTATCACACCCCAACTTAGTCTTTAGGCCTAAGTTGACTATTCAACAAACCAATGCTTCATGAAGGTTATAGGTGATGGGACAAAGAGGTTAAAGTTTCTCAAGTTTTTTTCCAAAGAAAAGGATAGCCTCAAAAGGTGCCAAGCAAGGTCACACTGCTCACAAGGTGGCCACAAAGAGGTATACTATCAATTTGGTTAACTCTTCAAAACTTTTGCCTAAGATCATTTCAATTGCTTGCTTCAATTAATCAATTGGACTAACGGGGTAAATTCTAGGTGTCATCAAGGACAATATTAAAGAAAACCTCACCACACAAGGCATTTGACACAATTATCAAACAAGAATCCATGCTTTCTAGCTAGCATGGAATGGTCATCACAAGATATTTAATTGAATACCGGCTAGTCACAACGAGATGCTAGCAGTTAACATATGACCTATGTTACTAACTTTTCCTTCATCGTAGCTGCAAATACATATCGTTTAATTGAGAGCACTATTCAACTCGTCGGTATTGACCACAATCGATAATCGAAAATGCAAGAGAACCGCCACGATAAAAAACAAAAGAGGTGGCAATTTTTTTTAAGATCGATAAAATAATGGACCAAGATGGATCAACAACAAAGATATATATATATATAAACACAGAATACAAACCAACATTCACAAAATTAAAAGCAACAACAAACCAATATTCACAAAAACAGCCCAATAGAGGTAGGTATGGAAATACATCATCAATTTGGTTCAATCTTCAAAACTTTTGCCTAAGATCATTTCAATCGCTTGCTTCAATCAATCAATTGGACTAACAGGACAAATTCTAGGTGTCATCAAGAAAAATATTCAAGACAATTTCACCCCACCAACAACAAAATAACAGTTGTCCTCAAAAGAAAATAAAAACAAAAATAGTATAAAAAGTATAGAAAGGGAAGTAAAAGAGTCATCTTGCCAGGCTAGGCTTGGGGTGAAGTCTGCGTATCAGTCACTCTCTCTGTCTGGGGATCAGTGCCCTACTCATCAACATCCTTAGCCCCACTGGAGCCCACCATAGATGTATCCTTGAGTGATGCCTGCCTAGCTTTGTCAAACATGGCACCCTCCAGGTCTGCCAAATCCTCATACACGGTCTCCTCTCGAACATCCAACTGCTCCTCATCTTTCTCTACCTTGGACTTGGCATCTGCATCATCAATCCTAATACCATTTCCGTTAGTAGCCGGAAGAACCTCAAAACTAGCTGGAATAGTAGTGCTCGGCATCTTAAGAATCTCCACTGTCCCAAAACGCATAGACAAATCAGTGGACTTCAGCTTGTCCACATCTCTCCTCAGCCCGACAACATCAGCTTTCAAGGCCATCATAATAATAGTAGCACCCTGGCTCTTCTCACACTCCTCAACTCTGACCGTAAGGGCATCCAATGCCAACTTGTAGCCCTCAATCAAGTCTCGGTGCTCTCCTATCTCAGCCCTAATATGGGCTAAGGCAGCAACAATAGCCTGCTCTATTAACCCAGGCACGACGGCCTCTACCCAGGAGGAACACACATCAGCAAATTGTGCCAGATGGGCAATCTTGTATAACATCACTGGGGTGATAGGGGGTCGGGAGGAAGCAACAACAGAAGAACTAGTGGGAGGGGGTGCAACAGAAGTACTAGGAGTCTAAAAAATAGAAGGGCCAGATGTACTTGTGGGCCCACTAGCCTGACGGGGTATGATTGCCTCAGTCAGTAACATATCAACGTCTACCTCCAGAGATGTATCCACCAGTGCTTCCCTCTTCTTGTCGACATCATGCCGCATATGCTCGGCCTCAATACATCGGATGTTAGTAGAAGAGGTGGGTGTCACCTCCACATCCGTCTTCTTATCCCTAAGAACACAAGCCCGTCTGCAAAGCTCAATGATTAACACTGGAAAAGAGAGCGAGGTCTGGCTCTTCTTGTCCCTCATGGCCGTCTGTTGCTCGATCAGCAACCCTAAATTCAACCTCTGGTGATCCATAATCGACCATAGACAGGCCACCTTCAGATGGTGGAGGATGGACTTGTTCTGTGAGGGCATAATAGTGCTGCTAATGAACCCGAACCAATATGTGGCAGCAATGTTCACGTGCTTCTTCCCTATAGGCGCACCTGCCTCAATCCATCGCGGGGTAGCATCAGAGAGGAGGCGTGCCAGTCAACCCTTGAGATCCTCCAAAGTCTTCTTCTTGACAAAGCCTGGGTAATTATACATGAAATCCAATGAGCACCCAAGTACCGCATTCATATCCGAACATCTGCACTTGACCTTCTTTCCTCGAACAACCAAGAAGTTAGCTGGCTTGTAGGCACTTTCCTTCTTTTCCCCTTTTGACACTAACTCTCTATTGCTATACCGTGAGTTTTCGGTAGTATTGATGCATTTCACTTAGACTTTGTGCGAGTCTTGGACTGTTTTATTATTAGAATTTATGGTTTTGATGTAATCTTTGTAGGAAATTGGTTCGGAAGCGGTTGAGAGAGATAAGAGCTGAAGAGTGCAAAAGGAGTCACTGACAGAACCAACCATGGACCGTAGGTCCATTGACGCGCCGTAGGTGGACGATCATATGTCCTGGTCAGAAAGCTGATTTTCAGTACTCAAACCACGAAGTTACAGGATGGATCGTAGTCCAATCCATAGACCGTAGGTGAAACCGTCGTCTGAAGGCCCTGAAATATTGCCCAAGTGTTTATCCATGAATGGAGACCATGGACCGTAGGTTGACCCACGGTCCGTGGTCAAGTCATCGATTGAAACCACATCTAAGCAGTTATTTCCTTATATTGTTTCCTACAGGGTTTAGGATTTGTTTTCTATAAATATTAGTTGTAATTTCCGTTTTTAAGGGTTAGACATTATTGTATACTTTTATCTTTGGTCTTTTGGAATTATTTTACAAACACTTAGTAATTTAATTTCCGAAAGTTGGTTTATGCGAATTTCACTTTGAATTTCAATTCAAGATTTCAGTTTTCATCTATTCTCATTGTAAGTTCATGAATTCTTTTAACGTAATTATGAATTGTCAACTCTCAAGCATGTGTAGCTAAATCCACAACTAGGGTTGTGGGAACTATGAGAAATTAACAACATATGAATAATAAATAAGTAATTATTGAATAGTGTTTATGCATGTATTGTTAATCCTTTCGTATAGAAGTCTTTTTAATGGTGGACAACGTTAGAACTCGCCTCATTCCTATTTTCCTTACCAAAGGTATAACGAATGAGAAAAGGATTAAACAACAGAGATTCAGTTAAGGATTTGTTGCTATCTAATAGTCTGACTTTAATCAATTGAAGTAAGGGTGAAACCCAACTAAATTGACACGACAACTAATCTGGGGTGAAGGTAAGGGTTAGTAAAGCACACATTCGTAGATTTACCAAGTCACGAGTAAAAGTTCCTATTAAGATTACCAATCACGTAGGGATACATAACTTATCGACATTGTATGTCAAACACTTGGATATGATTACTATTATTAGGAGTATTGCATTAAGAGCTTGTGGGAAACACATATACCCTAGAGTCCTGAATTGAGAAAAACTTTAGGGAAACTGGCAAATCAGGGGGAACACAATAATCCAGGTGGAGAGGGTAAATGAGATGGAGTTGAGTTTCTACCTCCTACGGTTGTGAAAGTGTCCATCTAGGTTCAAGGTGTTTATTAAATCAGAAATGCAGAAAGGGTGCAGAATCAACCTGCACCAAGGTTTCGTGATAACTACAGGGTTGACTATGATGCGTTTAGATCAGATAGGCCCATTGTTCTCCCTCTTCTACCTCCAGGACATTCATTTATGGTGACCAACAGTATTATACATATTCTTACAATGAGAGGTTGTTTGCTGGGCTGGCTTCGGAAGATCCATATCCTCACGGCTAAATTGTCCAGTGCCTGTAAGAGTTGTGTAGGACGACCAAAATTGTTTATGTATTTTATAGGCTTAAGAGTATTCCTACTGTCGTTGGTTGGTGATGCTGCTCTGTGGTTTTCTGAGTTGCGATATAATTCGATCTATACATGGGAAAAATTACATAAGGTGTTCATAACAAGGTATTTTCCGGTGTCCAAGAAATTAAATCATAAGGGTAAACTGAATAGCTTCACGGTACTACCTGGAGAGTCGGTATGCAGTTCTTTGGATAGGTTCACTGTGTTCATGAGGAGTGTTCCAAATCACCATATAGATGATGAGTCATTGAAGGAGTACTTCTATAGAGGGAAGGATGAAAATGGTCGGGATGTGTTGGATACTATTGCTGGAGGATCATATGGTTAGTGCACTTTCGCTGTCCAAACTACACCAAATAAATCTAATGATAACATTCATGAAGAGATGGCTCAAATGAGGACAGAACTGCGCTTAGTACTTAACCATATAGGTTGGGGTGCTGAAAAACTAAATGCGGTAAATTATCTAACTAGAACTCCACCACCGCCTGTTGAGGAGTATTACTATGAGGAGGATGCGAATTTGGTGAATTGTCAGACGGGGGGTTTCCGAACCAATGCCCAAGGTTACAACTCAGAGAATTGGCGCCAAGGTCAAGGAAACCAAGGTCAGAACTATGCCAACTACAACCGTGAGGGAAACTGTGTCCAGGATGGGAACTACAATTATGATAACAATTACAACTGGAACAACTATGTCAACAAAAATGATAAGGTTGGGCCCTACGGTCCCCCTAGTAATAGAGAGGCTGGTAATAGTATGACTCTTATTGAGGATATGATGCAAAAGGTGATGAAGATGTTTGAGGTGACAAATGAAAATGTTAAAGAGATGCATAATGATTTACCTGGGATTGCTTAGAAGGTTAATGCCCATACAGTGTTAATAAAGCAACTCGAGCAGCAGTTTACTCCGTTGTCTACTACTGCAAACCCACGCCAGCCTGACATACTTCCTAGCAACACCATTCAGAATCCAAAAAAAGATGAGCATTTTGTGGCAGTCACTACCCGCGGAGGAAAGCAGACTATTGATCCCCCTCTACCGTATGAGGTTGAAAGAGTGATAGAAAAAGATGAGGACGAGATTGAGGTTACTAAAGATCTGAAAGTTGATACAGAGAATGAAGCTGAAGTGACCCAAAAAGTTGTTCCCATGCCTAGACCTCCACCCCCATTTCCACAAATGTGGGTGAAAAAGACTGAAGAAGGAAAATATCACAGGTTTATCACTATGTTGAAACAATTGTCCATAAATGTTTTGTTGATTGAAGCTTTGGAGAAAACGCCTGGGTATGCAAAATTCATGAAAGACTTGGTGACCAAAAATAGGGTTGTCAGTTTTGAGAATGATGAGAGGTTGCAACATTGTAGTGCTAATGTTACTAGGTCACTTGTGAAAACGAAAGAGGATCTCAGAGCTTTCACTATTCCTTATACCATTGGGATTTTACACTTTGCGAAAGCTTTATGTGATTTGGGTGCCAACATTTATTTGATGTCGTTGTCCATTTAGAAAAAGTTGGGTTTAGGAGCTCCAAAGCCGACTGTGATGCGTTTACTTATGGCTGATAGAACTGTGAAGAAGCCCATTGGAGTTCTCCAAGATGTCATTATGAAAGTAGAATCATTCATCTTTCCGGCGGACTTTGTGATACTTGATTGTGAGGTTGATTTTGAGGTTACCATATTAGGGAGACCATTTCTTGCTACTAGCGTGTGTTGGTCGATATGGAAAGAGGGCAGATGAAGTTCTGGCTAAACAATGAGGTGGTAACTTTTAACATCTGTTGGTCTATGAAGTATGAAAGTGATCTTAAAGTGGTATTCGTGGTGATTCACATTGAGAGGCAAGAATCTGAGGTATCCATTGAGGAAAGGTTAGGGGTTGATGCGTTAGTCGTTGTGATGATGAATTTTGTCAGTGATGGTATTGATGATTATGATGAGCTAGCCGCCGCACTTGATAGGTTTGAGTTCCATTCCAAGCCTAAACGGTTGGAATTAAACATAAAGAATCGTGAAGCCCCACCTGGAAAACCGTCTATTGATGAGCCTACAAAACTGGAACTTAAGGACTTCCATCCCACTTGCTGTATGTATTCTTGGGATAAAATAACACCTTTCCCGTTATAATTGCTGCTGACTTGAGTGAAGGGCAAATAGAGGTTGTGATATCTGTGTTGAAGCGGTACAAGAGGGCTAATGGATAGACTATTGCAGACATTATTGCAATTCAGCTAGGCATTTGTTCTCACAAAATCCAACTCATGCCAGATAGTAAGCCAAATATTGAGCATCAAATGAGACTAAATCCCCCTATGCAAGAGGTTATGAAAAAGGAGATCAGTAAGTGGTTGGATGCTGGAGTAATATATCCTATTGATGATAGTAGTTGGGTTTGTCTAGTTCAGTGTATGCCAAAAAAAAGAGGAGTCACTATGGTTCCTAATGCTAAAAATGAGCTTGTTCCAATGAGGCCGGTGAACAGTTGGAGAGTGTGTATGGACTACTGCAAGCTAAATGCATGGACAGAGAAAGACCACTTCCCAATGCCATTCATGGATTAGATGCTAGATCGTCTCGCCGGTATGGGTTGGTATTGTTTTCTAGATGGGTTTTCAGGGTACAATCAAATCTCCATAGCTCGGGAAGACCAAGAGAAAACCACCTTCACTTGTCCTTATGGGACTTTCGCCTTCAAAAGGATGCAATTTGGGTTGTGTAATGTTCCAGCGACCTTCCAGCGGTGTATGATGTCGATTTCTGTAGATATGGTGGAGGAAACAATATAGGTATTTATGGATGATATCTCTGTGGTAGGTGACTCATTTGATGATTGTTTGGCACATTTGGCTGAGGTACTAAAATGGTGTGAAGAGTGCAATCTTGTGCTATACTAGGAAAAGTGCATTTCATGGTAAAAGAGGGAATAGTTCTGGATCATCCGATTTCACAGAAGGTATTGAGGTTGATAGAGCCAAAGTTGAGGTAATAGAAAAGCTTCCACCACCCATCTTTGTAAAAGGTGTTCGAAGTTTTCTTGGGGATGCAGGTTACTACCAGAGGTTCATAAAAGATTTCTCAAAAAGTGCACACCCTTTGTGCTAGCTACTCGAAAAGGAGTGTAAGTTTGATTTTGATGATGCTTATTTGAGAGCATATGGATAGTTGAAAGAAAAGTTAACTTTGGCACCTATTATTATTTCACCGGATTGGGGACAACCATTTGAAGTGATGTGTGATGCGAGTGGGGTGGTTCTTGGTGTGGTATTAGGACAGAGGCAAGAGAAGATTCTTCATCCAATTTACTATGCCAGCAAAGCTATGAATGTGGCTCAAAAGAACTATATGGTAACTGAACATGAACTCCTTGTGGTGGTTTTCGCATTTGAGAAGTTTAGATCCTACTTGCTTCGTACTATGGTCATAGTGCATACTGACCATTCTGCATTGAGGTATCTGATGGATGAAAATGATGCAATACCAAGGTTAATTAGATAGGTACTTTTGTTGCAAGAGTTCAATTTTGAGGTAAGGGATGGAAAGGGAACATAAAATCAGGTTGTTGATCATTTGTCTAGACTGAAGGAGGGAGCTATGATCAAGTTAGAGGATGGATAACTACTTGGCAAGTAATTTGGTTTCGTTGGATTTGTCATTCCGCCAAAGAAAAAAATTCAAGTCTGATGTGAAGAAATTCTTTTGAGATGAGCCTTACTTATTTCGTGTCTGTGCTAATGGGATTATTCGTTGTTGTGTGCCCGAGGTTGAGATGATCAGTATACTGGAGGCGTGTCATTCATTGCCTATTGATGGGCACCATAGTGGTATCCAAACTGACCATAAAATATTGCAGTGTGGGTATTACTGGCCTACCATCCACCAAGATGCTCATGATTTTTCCAAGTCTTGTGATCGTTGACAACGAGAAGGAGGAATTTCAAAGAAGCAAGAATGACCTATGAACCTAATATTGGTGATTGAGTTATTTGATGTCTGGGGTCTTGACTTCATGGGTCCGTTTGTGAGTTCGCATGGGATGAAGTACATTCTTGTTGTGGTTTACTATGTATCAAAATGGGTGGAAGCAATTGCGCTTTCAAACAATGAGGGAAAGAGTGTCACCACATTCCTGAAAAAGAGTATCTTCTCTAGATTTGGTACACCTAGGGCAATTATCAGTGATAGAGGTTCTCACTTTTGTAACAAGTTGTTCAAGGCGTTGCTACAGAAATATGGTGTTCGTCACAATGTAGCCACTCATTATCATCCACAATCTAGTGGGCTAGTTGAGGTGTCAAATAGAGAGATAAAGCAAATCCTTACAAAGGCTGTGGATGCCAACATAACTGATTGTTCAAGATGGCTTGATGATGCTCTATGGGCCTATCGCACCACATTCAAGATTCCCATAGGTATGTCCCCTTACCAACTTGTATATGGGAAGTCATGTCATTTTCATGTAGAGCTAGAGCATAAAGCGATGTGGGCACTCAATAAGTTGAATTTGGATTGGGACGCCGCTTCAAGTCAAAGACTGAATGAGATGAATGAACTTGACGAGTTTCACCGAAAAGCATATGAGAGTTTAGCCTTGGACAAGGAGAAGATGAAGAAGCACCATGATCAAAAGATTGAAAAGCATGAATTTACTCCCGGTGATCTGGTATTGTTATTTAACTCAAGGTTGCGCTTGTTTCCTGGTAAACTAAAGTCCAAGTGGATCGGGCCATTCAGAGTAACCCAAGTATTTCCACACGAAGCAGTTGAATTCGAGAACAAGGTTCAAGGTGAACGGTCAAAGGATAAAAGTCTATTTGGGGCAAGCTGAGAGAATAAATGAGGTGATAGAGGAATGGAGTCTTGGTGAAGTCTGAGGCAACCCAAGATGTATAATCTAGCCAACTATAGGAATTTACTTTTCGATATAAATAGTACTTTTTCTCAAAATTGTAGTTTTCTAGGTAGTTGTTTATTTATTTTTCGTTTTAATGTTGGCTAGATATAGATAGAATAGGATCCGTGTCTAAAAAGTGTCCAGAAAATGTAAAAAAGAGGTCCTGAGGTTTGCTAAGTGTGCAAGGATGAAAAAGTAAAATCTGCTAAAAATAAGTTGATGCAGTGATCTACGGATCCCATTGATGGTCTGTCGGTTGAACCACGGACCGTGGATGGCATTCGTAGATCCCATGGATGTATTCAAATTTTTTCTAAGTGTTAGAGTGGACCGCAGAACCAATCGACGGACCGTAGGTCGACCCACAGACCGTAGACGGGGTTTCGTGGGTCAAAGTTAGGGTTTCTGATGACCCGACCCGGATCCCTATTAAATTAAAACCCCTTAATTTTAAATTCATTTCCCATTTCCCTCTTTCCCCTCAATCGTTACAAACCGATCAATCACCCCAATTTCATCCACTAAACTTCCCCACTACATCCATAAAATCCTCCTACGGACCGTAGGTCGTGGTCCATCACTAAACTTGCTTAAAATTTTAGCTAAGTTGTGAACCACAGTGTGGACTATGGTCCGTCATTCCATCAATTGACCGTTTTGCATATCCGCGGTTCCAACATCAGAGACCCAAAAATGGGTACTCTGACCTATGGAGGGGACCCATGACCCGTCATTCCATTGACGGACCGTAGAGCTTGTTCTAAAATATTTTCTTAGGTCTTTTTCGTGTTCTTTGGGTACTAACTTAGCTTCCACAGGTACCATGGCCTTGAGCCAAGCTCTCGTGTACGCAGGGGGTAAGTGTAAATCTGTTCCACATGATCGTGAACTCCAGTGAGGGTGAGTACGTTCCTGAGACTACCAGAGGCTCTCCCACTGCCCCCCGGACTATAAGGAGCAGTGCTAGTCAGATACTTACTTCTAGTGACCATGTCGAGGTCACTTCCCCTCAGTCTAAGGAGGGAGCCACACATGCAGGAGAGTCGCAGTCCGGCTCCAGTTCTAGCGGAACTTCCACTTATTCTTTCAATGGCGATAGCACGGGGGATGCCCAAGACCCTCCCAGAGTTGAGCAGGTTACCAATGCCATAGAGACAAAAAAAGTGGTGCATTGAGGGTCAGTACCAGATATATGATGACGGGAAGCTTTCAGAATGAACACCAAAAGATGGCCAGGAATATTACTAAGGAGGAGTCTTCCTACTGTTCCCACTATTAAGGAGCTTTTTAGGAGGCACAAATGTGAGTGGATGGCATGAAATCTGGGTAACTTTAGCTAGGAGATAACTCGTGACTTTTATGCCTCATACGCCGCCACTATCCATAATGTTAAGCCCAAATGGCTAAGCCACTGGCCCAACCCTCACTTCAAGCCACACTGGTATGGAACTTCTCCATTGAAATTTCCAAGGCTACCATTCGACGTTTTCTTTACGGTCCAACCCACACTCTGCCGATTAATACAACATCATACAACTACAAGATGGGTATAGTTCAGAGTGGGGCCATTTAAGAGAGATGCCGAGTAGAGGGAGACATTACTGAGTTGGATGGCCCGTCATATAGCTGAGGATGGTGAAGTAACTGAGTGGGTGAGGAACATGACACTGCCTATCAGAAAGGCAACCCTGAGCTTTACCGCGAAGTTTTTTTGGTCCGTGGTTAGTACCAGATTGTCCTCTACACAGGCGGACAATGTTATTACTTGGGGTCGGGTTGTGATAATAGCAGCAATTATGGCGGGGCTGGAGCTTAATTTCTTCCGCATTCTAATGGCCGAGATTCATGAGAGGGCCTTTAGGACCACCACTACTCTGCCCTTTCCGTGTATGATATTCCATCTCAAAAGGTAGGCTTCAATGTCTATTTGGCATTATGACAGGTTGCTTGAGGCGACCAAGACTGAGTAAATCGGCCTCATTCGAGGTGATGCCAATCTTGCTGCACCACAGAGGGAACCACAGGTTGACCTACTGCCCTTGGGTACTGATCTTGTTGAGGATATAGAGCAGATTCAAGCTGATGACACTACTATACATCCAAATTCTGTAGATGCACATGCTCCCCCCTCTACCGCCACCAGTCAGGCCGCGAGCTCATGCCGAGCTATTGCCCCATCAAGGTCTACTTTAGTCCCTCTGGCCCGAGTCCAAAAGTTGGAGGCCCAGATGGATACCTTACTGCAGCACATGAGACCCTGGATGCACCATTTGGTAGATGAGTAAGAGTCTAGGATGGAGTGTATGATTGATACAAATATACAAAGGGTCTACAAGCTCCTAGATGCATTCGAGCTGAGAATTTTGGAAAGGCCTGCCCCGACCATTAATATCACCACCTTCCAAACAGAGTTGGCTAGTTTATGTGCTGATGTTGATGCTCTTCTATCCCCTACTAAAACTGTACCAGAGGCTGCACCCGTGATTGAGGATGATGAGGTGGTGATAACTGCCCTTTTTGGCGACACTATGCCACCACCCGACCCTTTCCTTGCGACTGGAAGAACCACCACTCCTCCAATCACACTTCCGACACTGAGGAGGCTCGACAAGTAAGGAAGAGGGAGAGCCAATAGTTTGAGGCAGCCCAGAGGCAGTCAATCATTATTGAGGAGATGAGGCAGCAACAGGCCCATGAGATTGGTGTGGTCCATCAGGTTCGGTGAGCACTACTGAGGGTATTCCTTCTGTTGATGAGGGCGCTAATGATGGCATCCCTAGTATTGATCTAGTGGGTTTCGAGAAACTGGACCCACTCGCCTTTTGATGGGTCTTCGGCGTATATGCACCACAAGTTTTCTTCACCCTATGCTTTATTTTTATTATTATTTGTGCATTGAGGGCAAATACACCATATTTTGTTAGGGGTGGGGTAAATGGGTTGTGAGTGATAGGGTGATGTCTGAGTAACCCAACTCATAATCCTCCCTTAGGGTTTTCTTACATGTGTTCTTTTTCCCCAAGGGACTGTTTTACTTTTATGTTGAACCAACATGTTTAGTATTGTATGTGTAGAAGTAAGTAGAAGAATGAAAGCATGATCGAATATGAGCATGAAATTGAGAGTTGAATGTGTTGGATCTTCATGTGACATGATAAAGAACCTGTACGATAGCATGACTTAAACTAAAACTTGAACTAGGTAATTCATAATCCAGTAATGAAACAATGTGCCAAGTGTCTATGAGATGAGTTTGTATGCTCATGCAGTGTGTGTCAATCTAGAACTTACCCCGTTGGTCCTGTTAAGACAATCTAGGCTAGGAATTGGGAGATGATCATAGGCCCTTGTTTAAATGAGTCCACTAAAGCCTAAAATAATTCAACCAAAATAAATAAATGCTTCCTTTGATCCAAATATTTGATCCTAATGTAGACCACTTCTTTCAATACAACTAACTCACCTTACCTAAAAGACTGTTTTGGCCCTGGTACCTCCTTGGACATGTGCACCTTAACTTAGGCCAAAAGCCTAAGTTGAGGGTATCTAATTCAAAAAGTTACCTAAATCTTGGCCCTGATCCAACATCGGATACTGTATACCTCAACTCATGCAAAATACATAAGTTGAGGGTGACTATGAAAAAGGAAACCGAAAGAAAAGGTTATGAAAAATATTGTGTGTAGAAGAAAGAAAAAGATAGAAAAAGATGTAACTGAAGTCATTAGAAACAAAAAGAATGATAGTGATGATGAGAAACAAAGAAAGAAGAAGTTAAAAAAAAAAGTGCAAAAGAAGAGCGATAAAGTCAAAGTCACATCTGTGCTGAAGAAAATGAAGGAAAAGAGCAGAAAATAAAAATATGTCAAGAATTGGTTGAGAAAAGAGGTAAAAATCCAATGTAATGTCAAGGAGGGAAGAAAAGTCACTAAAAGTACCCAAATGTACCCTACCTGACCCTGAGCCTACGCTACAAGCTAAGAAAGTCCTATTGTGATCCTAGTGACTAGTTTGAAGAGTCTATGCAGTGAAAATAAATGCAAGCCTATGGTATTGGACTAATTGTATTTGAATTCACTTCTGAGCGTGAGTGTTGACTGAATCCTTAAACTTAAAAATCAGATTTATTGTGTGAAAAAGGATCTCTTTGATGTGAGGGCACTAGTGACATTGTTGGTAAGTTGGTACCTTGGTGATTGTTGAAAACTGTATGTTGTGATGTCTATAGGTCTGTCTATGTCATATGCATGATCCGAATGAGTTAGCTTGTTGAGTCTAAATGAAAAGATTAGCACTAAGTGACGGAAATGATTCAGAAACCCATGTGATTACTTGAGTTTGTATGTTTACTTCTACATAAGTGTCATTTATAGTTTAGTGTGTCGCTTGAGGACAAACAACAAGTTTAAGTTGAGGGTGTTGATATACCGTGAGTTTTCGGTACTATGGATGCATTTCACTCAAACTTTGTGTGAGTCTTGGACTGTTTTATTATTAGAATTGATGGTTTTGATGTAATTTTTGCAGGAAATTGGTTCGGAAGCGATTGAGAGAGATAAGAGCTAAAAAGTGCAGAAGGAGCCGCTGACGGAGCCAACCACTGACCATAGGTCAATTGACGGGCCGTAGGTGGACTATTGCAGATCCTGGTCAGAAAGCTGATTTTCAGTACTCAAACCACGGAGTTATAGGAGGGACCGTAGTCCAATCCATGGAACGCAGGTGGAACCGTCGTCTCAAGGCCCTGAAATATTGCCTAACAGTTGATCCACGGAGGGAGACCACAGACCGTAGGTTAACCCATGGTTCGTTGTCAAGTCGTCGATTGAAACCGCGTCTGAGCAGTTATTTCCTTATTTTGTTTCCTACTTGGTTTGGGATTTGTTTCCTATAAATATTAGTTTTAATTTCCGTTTTTAGGGGTTAGACATTATTGTATACTTTTAGTTTTGGTCTTTCCGAATTATTTTGCAAACACTTAGAAATCTAATTTCCGAAAGTTGGTTTATGCAAATTTCACTTTGAATTTCAATTCAAGATTTCGGTTTTAATCTATTCTCATTGTAAGTTCATGAATTCTTTTAACCTAATTATCAAATGTGAACTCTCAAGCATGAGTAGCTAAATCCGCAACTAGGGTTGTGGGAACCACGAGCAATTAACAACGTATAAATAATAAATAAATAATTATTGAATAGTGTTTATGCATGTATTGTTAATCCTTTTGTGTAGAAGTATTTTTAACAGTGACCAATGTTAGAACTCGCCTCATTCCTATTTGCCTTACCAAGGGGGTAACGAATGAGAAAAGGATTAAACATCAAAGATTTAGTTAAGGATTTGCGGCTCTCTAATAGTTTGAGTTTAATCAATCGAAAAGTGAGGGTGAAAACCCAACTAAATTGACACGACAAGTAATCTGGGGGTGAAGAAAAGGGTTAGTAAAGCACACATTCGTAGATTTACCAAGTCGCGGGTAAAAGTACCTATTAAGATTACCCATCATGTAGGGATACATAACTTATCGGCCTTGCATGTCAAACACTAGGATATGATTACTATTATTAGAATTACTGCGTTAAGAGGTTATGGGGAACACATATACCCTAGTTTCCATCTTATATTGATAACTCAAATTGTGAATCTTGTTAACTTGTTACTTAATCATTCAAATCAACATTCTGTTACTTATTTACAACATACCCCCTCATTAATTTTCTTGGAAATAGTTTGACTAAACGGAGATACTGTGAGTAAGTTTAAGTCTGAACCATATTCCTCGTGGGATTGACCCCAACCTACAAGTTAGGTTCTTTACTAGATAACTGTCGCTTATACTTCTTTAAGGAGGTTTATTTGAGCGTATCATCCATATGCCGCATGGAACTCCCTGACCCAAGTAGGAATGTATGAGCCCCGGAGTTTTGTAAAAACTTCAAACTTGTGGAACCTCAGAGTATTTGTAACGACCCGTAAAATGAATAGGTGAAACTAGAGCCTAACTAGTGTGTGTTTGAGTTATAATGGGGTTTCATGTTGTATAATGTTGTCTCGAGCTTAGGTTGAGGGGTTAAACGTCAAGGTACGACTCCCCAAGGACCACCCTAGGGGTCCTTCAGGAGGACCCTAAAGCCTAACCCCCAACACTCCAAGAAACCAAAAACTGCCCAATATGTTATGACCTACGGAAAGGGACCTATGCCCAGTAGGTCTATCCACACCACGTGGATGGCCTCCATAGGTCAAGGCCCCCAAAACCAACTTGCTGAACCAAAACACGATGTGATAGTACGGGGCATCACCCAACCTACGGTCCGTAGGTGGGGGTTTCGTGGAAGGCACTTGTGTTGTTGTCTTGGACTCGGCCAAGGTGAGGGTTATTTGGTAAATTCATTTTAAGTTTAGTTTAGTTAGGGGACGGTTATAATTGGTCATTTAAAGTATTTTAAGGGTTTTTAAAGTATTAAAATCTATTTTCAATTCATTATTTCAAAACCCAAATTAGAAACCTCCCCTCTCCTCTCAAAAGTTCTCTCTCTAGAAAACTTCCATTGGAGGTGAAGGATTCAAGTTCTCAAGGTCAAGTATTCATATTTTTCAAGGGATTTTCGTGGATTTCTTCCATAAAAGGTATGGTAGTCTTCATCCTTGACTTTGTTACTTTCAAAGAGCCAATTTCAAAGATGATTTCAAGTCTCCAAAGTTCCACAAAAACCCTAGTTTTCAATCTGTGCATGGATTCAATTCCAAACGTTTTCAAAAGGCATTTAAGTGATGAATCATGGTTTAATTGATGTTTTAATGGTGAATTAAGATGATTTTACCCTATGAACCATGTTTTCCCCAAATTCTTAAGTTGTGAATTATTATTTGGAATTGATTGATCATGAAAGTATGTTTAATTGTTTATGTTGATATTGAATTATTGTTTGAATCATGTTAATTCCCTTATCTATTGTAGTATCTTAGATGTTTGGGTTGTGATTTATGTATGGCAATTTCATGAAGGATCTATGAAGGATGATGATGTGAAGTATGTGTGTGTGATCTCAATCAATGTATTATAATCATTTTTAGGATGGAATTTATGTTAGTATTGAAAGCTTATGAATGATGATGATATATGTGAGAGGTTATTCTCACATACACACACTTGAATGAAAAATGAATGAAGTTTCTACGATTATGCTAATGATGATGGGTTGATTGAAAGGCTATTCTCAATTGTACTCTAATGAATGATAATGACATGTTGTGAAAGGACTTTCTCACAATATGGGGATTCTTAGATGAAAGGCTTTTCTCATCTTTGAATCTTTGAGCTTGCCAATAAATGAATGTTGGGTTTGAGATGGATACTAATCCATGAGTTGAGGTGGGGTATCTAGTAACAATATATTATCCCATAATAATGAACTAAGGTAATTAATGTTAAGTACTTCGTGGGGAATAATTCTAAGCACCGAGTGGATAGCAATATGAGATGGAAGCTCTCACGTGAGTTGATGCGAGGTTTCTAGTAGCAATCTCTTGATATGGATGCCCTCACGTGAGTTGAGGTGGGGTTTCTAGTAGCAATCTTCCTATGCCATAAACTATGTTCCCACATAGGTCTAGCTAGTGGAACCACTTAAGCTAAAAACAACTTAAGCTAAAAACAATGGTCCTACCTTAGGTAAGTAGGAATCCCTTATCCGGTGAGGGTGACACCGGGATTCCATGAGTTGCTCACATGGTCTATGTCGGTCAAGGCTTTCCTCCACAAATAATGTTAATGAACTATGGCTTCTCTAGAATGCACTACTTAGTGTAGGTGGTAGTATGAGATGCTATCCATGCATTGCACAAGTAGGCTTTGAGAGGGGTTATGGTGTGTTCCTTTTTGTTATAATGTTAAATAAAATGAATATGCTCGTATGATAATGCTGATGGAGAATGTTGGTTTAATTTCTAATGAATGAAGGTGTTCTTAATGAATCTAATGGGGAATGTTGACTTATGTATTTAATGTAATGACGTATGCTATACTTAAATTGTATTATGAGTTACTTCCTTGTCATGACTTATTGAATATGAATGTGCCTTGTCTATGGTGACTTCAAAGGATTACTTAGTATGAGTAGTAGTATGGAATGCTACTTATACATTGCACAAGTATGACTTAGGGTTTTCCTAGATGATGGTCCTAATGTTATGATATGACTTATGTAATGCTTATGTCTCTTATGCACGAGTATTGTGTAATGATGGAAAGGATGAATTCTAAGTTCACCTTTGGTGGCCTTGATGTGGTACTTGGTGTGGATGGTGATATGGGAAGCTATTCATACATTGCGCAAAGTATAGCTTGAGGGTTACTTGAGGTGAAGATGTAATATGATGAAATGGGTTATATGTTGATTATTTCTCTAATGTGATGAAATTACTTGTGTGTTGGTTATGGTTGTGTATTATGCCTCTTATGGTTATGTTGATGAAGGTTTTCTCAAATTGGCATAAAGCATGATTTCAAATAAAAATGTTTGTTTTAAGCATGATTTTGCATGCCTGTCATACTTAGTACTTAATTGTGCTTACCCATATTTTCTTTACCTTTATGAAGTGTAGGGATTCGTACTCGATTTGATTCTCTCCAGTTGAAGCTTGGATTTAATATTCTTCCAAAGCAAAGTGGTATGTCCTCATAGATCGAGGACAAGTATTTTGAAGTTTCTTTTCTTTCATGTAATAGACATATGTTTGACTTTCGATTGTAAAGGGCCGTGACCCTAGTTTAGTTTCAAGATGTTGTTTTAGATGGCCATGTGAGACAATAGACTTCCATTATTTTCAAATGTTTTAAATGAAGTTTTAATTGTATGGTTTTAAAGAAAGGTTTTAATCCCATACGATTTTCCTTATATCGAATGTTATGAATGCTATAAGGCTTGTATGAGACTTTTCGTAGTCTTTTACGCCGTGTCTCTTCCAGGCTATAGGCTCGGGTCTTGACAAATATGATATCAGAGCATAAGGTTATGGGAATGGTTTATAGGATTGATGTCTCACAAGCCACGTCTAGTAGAGTCTTGTTCATCGATGTGAGTTGTGACACATCTATGAGTGAGAGGCTATAGGACGTTAGTAAGTTACACTTCTTTCATTATTCTTGAAGTCATGCCTTAGAGTTTAGCTCTTTAAGTGTCCTTTTCCTAATCCTTCTCTTGTGTTTATAGGATATGAATACAAGAAGGACGCCCGCAAGAAGAGTGGAAGAGGAGAATGTGAATGAGGGAGTTCCTCCCCAAGATCCCCAAGGTCCTCAAGGTGACTAGTTCCTCAAGGCAATCAAGTTCCGATTGATGCTCTGGCCATGACTAATGAGGAGATTATGTTGGTTTCTCTAACCTTAGCCCAAGCTATGATGGCCCAAGTTAATCGGGATGTAGGGCCTAGAGTGAATACTATTGAGAATTCTATGGCTTCTACGTTGAGGGACTTCGTAAGGATGAATCCTTCGGTATTCTTGGTTCCAAGGTGGGAGAGGATCCCCAAGATTTTTTGGATGAGGTGTATAAGATAGTCAATGCTATGGGGGTGACTTCTAGAGAAAAAGTGGAACTAGCTTCTTACCAATTGAAGGATGTTGCCCAAGTTTGGTTCACTCAATGGAAAAGTAATAGGCCGGTAGGAACGGGCCCTATAGAATGGGAGGGGTTTAAGAAAGGATTCCTTGGTAGGTTCTTTCCCCGTGAGAAGAGGGAAGTTAAGGTAGAGGAATTTATCAACCTTAGGTAAGTTAGAATGAGTGTGGAGGAGTATTCCTTGAAATTTACCCTATTGTCTAAGTATGCTCCATCTTTGGTGTCCAACCTTAGGGATGAGATGAGTAGGTTTGTGACTGGTGTATCTGACCTAGTTAAGGAAGAGTGTCGTACGACAATGCTCCATGCTGACATGAACATTTCTATACTTATTGTGTATGCTCAATCTATTGAGGAGTCCAAACTTTATAGGAAGAGTAGAGAGATGAAGAGGCCTAGGTCTGATGAACAAAGTCAACCAAGGTACAAAAAGAGGTCCTACAACTAAGATTCCCCTATGGTAAACTATGATAGGGTGTCTAACCCTAAATCTATAAGAGGGAATGGAAGCGGTTCTTCTTTTGAAAGATCTAGATGTGCCAAGTGTGGGAAGCAACATTTGGGTAAGTGCCTTGTCAGCACGGATGGGTGCTTTGGGTGTGGAAGGAAGGTTCATAAGATGAGAGATTTCCCAACACTCATGGCAAAAGGAAGAGATGATAAGCAAGCTTCTCTTAAAGGTCCGGATCCCAATGCTCCAAAGAAAAATCATTTCTATGTGCTTCACGCTAACAAAGACAAATGAGCTAATCCGGATGAAAGGCACCAGTATGTGATAGTTCCTTATAGATTGTGAATGTTGTATTGAGGTTCCTATGTTGTTTTCATGTTAGCCTTAGTTGGGTTTACTCCTAAGTGGAGGATGGTAAGTTGAATAGTAAGGTTGTTGAGAGTTTTGATATCCTTATATCTTTCCTTCTATTCTTATTCAAGATTGAGACCAAGAGTTCCTTGTAGCTTGTTTCATGTTTTGGAGTCATGTGTGATTATGTGTTTCCATGGTCTCCTTATGTTATGCATGATTTTAATGAGTTTATGTTTAAATGAGAAATTGAGTTTTCATGAATTATGTTCCTTATGTTGATATGCATTTTGTATGAGTTGCCGATATGCTTTATGAGGTTGATCATTGAACATGCCTAAATGTGCTTTTAAGAGTAATTGTAGAATGTGCTTAATTATGTTGAGATGAGCATGATTTGAGTTGGAGAAGGTAATTCCTCCAATGAAATGAGAAATATTAAAGTTATGATGCATAATGAGTTTGTAGATGTAGGTCCTACTTTCTTGTGTTGCATTGAACTTATTAATGTGGAGTTGAGGTTTCCTCCAAGTTTGTGCATTGTTTATAATGTTGCATGCATGATGGGCTGCTAGTCTTGAGTCGTTAACCCCCTAATGTGTTTAAAGTTTCATTCGAGGGCGAATGTTCCCAAGTGGGGGATAATGCAACGACCCGTAAAATGAATAGGTGAAACTAGAGCCTAACTAGTGTGTGTTTGAGTTGTAATGGGGTTTCATGTTGTATAATGTTGTCTCCAGCTTACATTGAGGGGTTTAGGGATTAAACGTAAAGGTAGGACTCCCCAAGGACCACCCTAGGGGTCCTTGAGGAGGACCCTAAAGCCTAACCCCCAAGAAACCAAAAACTGCCCAATATGTTATGACCTACGAAAGGGGACCTACGCCCCGTAGGTCCATCCACACCCCGTGGATGGCTTATGTAGGTCAAGGCCCCCAAAACCAACTTGCTGAACCAAACCACAAAGTGAAAGTATGGGGCGTCACCCTACCTACGGTCCGTAGGTGGGGATTTCATGGATGGCACATGTGTTGATGTCTTGGACTCGGCCAAGGTGAGGGTTATTTGGTAAATCCATTTTAAGTTTAGTTTAGTTAGGGGGTGGTTATAATTGGTCATTTAAAGTATTTTAAGGGTTTTTTCAGTATTAAACTCTATTTTCAATTCGTTATTTCAAAACCCAAATTAGAAACCTCCCCTCTCCTCTCAAAAGATCTTTTTATAAAAACCTCCATTGGAGGT
Source organism: Solanum chiquidenum (assembly GCA_029582725.1). Lineage (NCBI taxonomy): Eukaryota > Viridiplantae > Streptophyta > Magnoliopsida > Solanales > Solanaceae > Solanum > Solanum chiquidenum. Next base: position 5,160 of record JAJOOS010003570.1, on the reverse strand, counting down.
GAAGGATTCAAGCTGTCAAGGTCAAGTCTTCATCTTTTCAAGTGATTTTCGTGGAGTTCTTCCATAAAAGGTATGATAGTCTTCATCCTTGACTTAGTTACTTTTAAGGAGACAATTTCAAAGATGATTTCAAGTCTCCAAAGTTCCCCAAAACCCCTAGTTTTCAATCTATGCATGGGTTCAATTTCAAACGTTTTAAAAAGGCATTTAAGTGATGAATAATGGTTTAATTGATGATTTAATGGTGAATTAAGATGATTTTACCCTATGAACCCATGTTTCCCCCAAATTCTTGAGTTGTGAATTATGATTGAGAATTGATTGATCATGAAAGTATGTTGAATTGTTTATGTTGATATTGAATTAGTGTTTGAATCATGTTAATTCCCTTATATATTGTAGTATCTTAGATGTTTGGGTTGTGATTGATGTATGGACTAGGAGGGCAATTTCATGAAGGATCTATGAAGGATCATGATGTGAAGTATGTGTGTGTGATATCAATGAATGTATTATGATCATGTTTAGAATGGAATTTTTGTTAGTATTTAAAGCTTATTAATTATGATGATATATGTGAAAGGTTATTCTCACATACACACACATTTGAATGAAGAATGAATGAAGTTTCTACGATTATGTTAATGATGTTGGGTTAATTGAAAGGCTATTCTCAATTATGCTCTAATGAATGATAATGACATGTTCTGAAAGGACTTTCTCACAATATGGGAATTCTTAGATGAAAGACTATTCTCATATTTGAATCTATGAGCTTTCCAATGAATTAATGTTGGGTTTGAGATGGATACTCATCCATGAGTTGAGGCGGGGTATCTAGTAACAATCTCTTATCCCATAATAATGAACTAAGGTAATGAATGTTAAGTACTCCGTGGGGAATAATGCTAAGCACCGAGTGGATAGTGATATGAGATAGAAGTTCTCACGTGAGTTGAGGCGGGTTTGTAGTAGTAATCTCTTGAGATGGTTGCCCTAACATGAGTTGAGGCGGGGTGTCTTGTAGAAATCTCCCTATCCCATAAATTATGTGCCCACATAGTTCTAGCCATTGGATCCACTTAAGCTAAAAACAATCAGGTGAAGGTGACACCGGGATTCCATGAGTTGCTCACATGGTCTATGTTGGTTAAGGCTTACCCCCATAAAGAATGTTAATGAACTATGGCTTCTCAAGAATGCACTACTTAGTGTGAGTGGTAGTATGGGATGCCATCCATGCATTGCACAAGTAGGCTTTGAGAGGGGTTATGGTGTGTTCCTTTACATTATAATGTTAAATGAAATGAATATTCTCTTATGATGATGCTAATGGAGAATGTCAGTTTAATGTCTAATGAATGAATGTGTTCTTAATGAGGCTAATGGGGAATGTTGACTTATGTATTTAATGAAATGACGTATGTTATACTTGGATTGTATTATGAGTTACTTCCTTGGCATGACTTATTGAATATGAATGTGCCTTGTCTATGGTGACTTCAAAGGAGTACTTAGTATGAGTAGTAGTATGGGATGCTACTTATACATTACACAAGGATGACTTAGGGTTGCCCTAGATGATGGTCCTAATGTGATTATATGACTTATGTAATGTTTATGTCTCTTATGTATGAGTATTGTGTTATGATGGAAAGGATGAATCCTAAGTTAACCTTTGGTGGTCTTGATGTGGTACTTGGTGTGGATGGTGGTATGGGACGTTATTCATACATTGCACTAAGTATAGCTTGAGGGTTATTTGAGGTGAAGGTGTAATATGATGAAATGGGTTATATGTTGATTATGTCTCTAATGTGATGAAATGACTTGTATGTTGGTTATGGTTGTATATTATGCCTTTTATTCTTATGTTCATGAAGGTTTTCTCAAATTGGTATAAAGCATGATTTCAAATAAAAATGTTTGTTTTAAGCATGTTTTGCAAGTCTATCATACTTAGTACTTAATTGTGCTAACTCATATTTTCTTCACCTTTATGAAATGTAGGGATTGGTACTCGATTTGATTCTCTCTAGTTGAAGCTTGGATTTGAGATTCTTCCAAGGCAAAGTGGTATGTCCTCATAGTTCGAGGACAAGTATTTTGAAGTTTCTTTTATTTCATGTAATAAACATATGTTAGACTTTCGATTGTAAAGGGTCGTGTCCCTACTTTAGTTTCAAGATGTTGTTTTAGATGACCATCTGAGACAATTGACTTCTGTTATATTCAAATGTTTTAAATGAAGGTTTGATTGTATGGATTTAAAGAAAGGTTTTAAGTCCGTACCATTTTCCTTATATCGAATGTTATGAATACTATGAGGCTCGTATTGGAGTCTTGTACGTTGTGTTGCTTCTGGGGTATAGGCTCGGGTCGTGAAAATATTCCACGCTTTTGGATGTATGTCCACCACACTTTTGGTGGACAAGTGCTTTTCTTTTAATATCACCCTCAAATTCTCGACCTTTAGTTGGTTGAGTGATCGGGGAGGAGGACCCTGAACTGGTGGTGCCTGGACCACAGTCTGCTTTGGAGCTGGAGCTTGAGGAAGAGGAGTAGGCATCGGAGGCACCACGATCCTATATGGATCATTCAAAGACTTGGAGCGTAGCTCTGCTCTCCTAGCCTGTAAAAGTTGGTCATCTTTCGTCTCAGATATGGAAGCCGGAGAACTATCCTTAGAACCACCCTCGTTTTCAGACGGAGTGAGGTATGTGGCATAGATCCCCTCACTGTCGGAGCTCTCTACCTCGAGTGTTGGTTGCACTGGTCCTTTGCCCTTTCCCCTTTTTGGAGGAAGCTTCGTAGCTTTATCCCGGGAAGCAGCCGCTTTCTCATTTATAATAACTCCTCGAGCCCGCATTCTGGGCGGCTGGTCTCTACCATCAACTTTAGGTCTAGCCATATTTGCAAAACAATGCGGAAAACGTTAGATGAAGTTTAGAAAAAATTCAGGTAAACGGTCGCAAGAAGATGTCACGACCCGAGAGCACCCCCTAGTCGTAACACGGCGTACTCGACCTCTCGGAGGTCTTATACAAGCCCTTAGCATTTAATGAACATTAAAGCATATGAAAATAGCGGAAAATTTAAAACTTTTCTTTACAATCGAAGTCTTCATAAAATAAGAGAGAGTCTATGACACTATGTCTCAAACCATCTATAACATTTAGAATAGCAACTTTTTCATAACAACTTAGGGACATGGCACTTACATAATAATTACTAGGGACACGGCCCTTACACAAGTCTAAAGACATAAAACATAAAGACATAATGACATAAGTGTACGAGGTAGGTTAATCCTCGAAACTATGAGGTCTCCCCAAGTCTTCATTTCCAAGCTCCTTAGAAACCTAACTTCCAAGCATAAGACATCACATCACCAAACCCTTACACTTTGTAAAAATGTAGAAGAAATATGGGTTAGTACAACACACGTACTAAGTATAGAAGCCATGCAAGTAAAACCATTAAAACATGCTTAAAGGGACATTTAGTTGAAACCATGATTTATGCACTTTTGACACCATTCTTTAGAAGAGTTGGAGAACATAAGTCGTTAAGAACTCACATATAGTTTATCAAACACAAGGGTAACACATCAACAAAGCATAGTCTCCAAACATAGTCATAATGCATAAATCACTCATTACAAGACACAATACTCATGCATAGTCAATACCAAGGTCATTGCATCATAATAGAATAATCACATAAGCAACCCTAGGTTCTACTTGTGTAATGCATAGGTAGGGTCCATAGTCCAACTTACACTAAGTATTACCTTTGGATCATCATGCTCATACTTATCATAAATTAGTCTTATCCATAGGCCATATACATAGTAAGGTGACATTCACAAACATTAGTTCATATCAAGAAAAGTCAATCATTAACATAATACCATTAAAGCATGCATTATTCATAATCTTCATAATAAGATAGAACAACGCCATTAAGGCATAGTTCATGCAACATGTTCATATCACACATCTTAGTCATAATTCAAATAGTCCATATCATAGGTAAATTTTCTTCATAACTCCTTCATGAACTCACTTGTGCAATGTACACATGGAGGCCCATACCCCCACATATACCAACCTAATTCATAAAGAAGTCATAAGTGAAGTTCACATGCATAATCATCATTCATATCTTACAATAAGTGAAGCCATCCTTAACATGCTTTTCATCTTTTAACAACGTCCCATCCATTACCTACACTAAGTCGTATCCTCCAAGTATCCTTGTAACGACCCGAGAGCACCCCTTAGTCGTTACCGGCGTATTCGACATCTTGGAGGTCTTATACAAGCCCTTAGCATTCATCATAGCATTTATCATAGAAAAATAGCAGAAAATTTAAAACTTTTCTATAATAAAACACAAGACTTAAAAGTCACCTCATTTAAACCTTTAATACAAAATCGGAATACTACGTCCCAAGGTAGCCATCTTAAAACATGACTACAACACAAGAGGGACACAACCCTTACAATACAAAAGAAACTACTATCTAGTACATTGAACTTAAGGAAACTCTTTAACATAAAGGTCCTTGAATCTTTAAGGACACACCCAAACTTGGAAATAGTAAGCCAAGCTTATCACTTCTAGGAAAGGTCCTTTAGCCACCACCACCTACACTTGGTGTAAAAAAATGAAGAAGAATGGTGTTAGTACAAGAATGCACTAAGTATGATAACCATGCAAAAACATGCTTTTAAAAGGACATTTAGTTGGAAACCATGGATCATGCCTTTTTTGAGAAACTTTAAGAACATTTAGTACAATAGGCACAATATAAACCACATACATCATCATACACATGGAAACCATTCATAATAGCACATAAAGCCACTTATAACATTTTTGGCACATTCAATGCATACAATACATTACCTTCCTCTTTGTCTTAACTCCTTTCCTCAAGCAACCCTTAGGGAATACTTGGTGCAATGTATCACCTTAAGGTTACCAATGGTGAACTTACATATAGCCTTCATCAATCCAACCACATATATTCATAGAGTCATAAGCACACCATAATACATAGTCTTCACATAGGAACCATCACCTAAGACAACCCCCAAGTCACACTAGTGCAATGTTCAAGTAGCATCCCATAATACTACTCACACCAAGTGT
>JAJOOS010003569.1:0-98352 GCA_029582725.1 Solanum chiquidenum | reverse complement strand
CTACAAAATTTAAATTGTCACTATTTAAACATTGTATATTTTGTGACAAAATTATGTTGTCACTAAGTCGCAGGTTAATTAGAGACAATAAAATAATCATCACTAATTGCTTATATTATTAGAGACGAAAACTAAGGTCACTATTAAATATATAATTTGTGGCTAAAAGCTTACAACATTCAACTACAAACTCTATTTTGTCGCTATTGCAACAACTTATATTTTGTGATGAAATTTTTTCGTGTCCAAAATTGTAACTAATTTTATGACAAATAAATTTTGTCACAAATTGGATACATTATTAGCGACAAAATAATGTGTCATTGATGAATTAAAATTTGTCACTAGTTGTACTTAATAAATGGCGCCAAATTACTTTTTGGTGGGAAACTTTACTGGACAAAACTTTGCTACGAAATTGTTCGTTTCGTCACTAAAAGTATGTTGCGGATACATTTAAATACGAAATGTATTTTTTGTCACAAAAGATGAATAATTAGTGACGAATTTTATATCGTAACTAATAATTTCGTAGCTAAATATCACATTTGTTGTAGTGGTGATTCGTGAATACAAGTAATACATAAGTAATCTATCCAATTTGAAAGGTTGATTAGGAAATACAAGTATAGTTGGATACAATAATACTATATTTTATAAACAAATACCGAGTTAACACCAAACCTCAACTATTACAGGAAAAATTTGACCAAAAAGAGATTGACGTTTGTTGACTTTTTCAATTTTTTATACAGTCGCATACCTACAAACTTTGATACCAACACATTCTATTATTTTTCATTTTTCTTGTTTTTGGCTTGTCCAATGTATCCATCTTTTGTTTAACAACAATGTATTCATATGTATGCTATATTGGTGTATTCATTTTTGTTTAACAATAGTGTATCCATTTTTCAAATTGTCGTGTTCATATAGTAAATTGTTATACTTTACCTTGTTTATTATATTAATACACTAAGTTTTTATAAATACTTGTATCCTTGATATATTAATACTTTAAGTTTTATAAATAATTATACCAATTTGAATCCAAAATATTCATACGCTAACTAAACAATTAACACATTTTTCTTATTTAGTTCATTGTAATTAAAACTGTATCAGTGTATAAATAGAAAAATAAAAATTATATACAAAACTACAGCTATAAAAGGACATAAATTATAGTCATTTTTTATAAATAACATATTTATAGCTATTGAACTTTAATAACCCTATAAATGTAGTCATTTTTGTAAGTTACTCAAAAAAATAGTAGGGAAAAGGCATAAATTCCACTCTTAACTTGTCACGAAAATTCAGTTGCACGTTTAAACTATCATTGTGACTTATTACACACCTAATCTTGTTTAAAGTGATATTAGTACCCCCTTTCGAAGACATTCTCAGTTTTTGCGCGAAAATGTGTTATACACGCGTTTTTGACACGTAAATAATATTATTTTAATTATTTTTTTAAAAAAAAATTCTTTAATTTCTTTAGAGTTCTGCAAAAAGTAGAAACCTGGCAATCTTCGTCCTCTCACCATATATTTCTCTCTTTTTAAAATTAATTTCTTCCTCCTTTTATATTCATAAATTGAATGAAAACGAGAAATTTGAAAAGAGAAAGAGAGCCAATAAGACGATTATGAAGTATAGAGATGTTGGCGACGACGATAAGTGGCGGGACAACACCATTGTTGCCTATGAACTTCAGATCTCTAAAAAAGACAAAGATAGAAATCGTTTTCTTTGATGGAATTTTGATAAATTTAAGAAATAGAATCATGAATCTTATGTATAGATGTGATAGGATTTTCAATAGAAGTCATTATCTTTTTCATGATTTTTTTCGGTGATCTTCTCCGGTGAGTTCGAGTAGAAAAATTACGAACTTTGGCGTAGATTTTGTTTTGTTTTGCTGCTCCCTTTTGGGTGAAATTTTTAAGAGCTTTTTTGGAGTCCCATGGAAAACTCAACAAACAGAGAGCACGAGCTATGAATATTAACTCAACGAAAGTGAGGACATGACTGTAGATCTTTTTTAATTTTTGTTTTAATTCTATGTTTGTTTGATCCTTTTAACGTCACAACTTGAGATAACAATTGTTATTTTTAGAGTTTCTTTTTAAGGATAGTGTATTGGATATGCTTCCATGAGGATAAAGAGAAGAAATCATCCATGGCGACAAATGACAATGAATTGTTGAAGAAGAAGAACTCAAAAAGAGATAATGTAAAAACTTTAAAGAAATTGGGGCCACCAATAAAAAGAAAAAAAAGAAAAAAAATTGACATACTTAATATATTGGAATTTATAATACTTAATTGTATAATGACCAATAAAATAGTGTCACGTGTTCAAATTTATCATTTTAACATATATTTTTTTCTTCTCACGCACCTTAAGGAAAGTGAAGACACTTTTCTCTGCCATGTCACCTTTTAAGGGGGGTATTAATATCACTTTGAATAAAATTAGGCGTGTAATAGATCACTACAATAATTTAAATGTGTAACTAACTTTTCGATATAAGTTTTAGAAGGATTTTATGTCTTTTCTCTAAAATATTAGACTATGAATCATCAAATTACCTTTTACAGCTTTTCTACAAGGGCATTAAATACAATACACGAACACACAATACAATAACACATTTTGCTCGCATCACCAATATTTTACACCACTTGATTAGTTTAGTAGCTGAAAACGCTTTCAAACTCTTCTTTAAAATAAACAAATACTATAGTTTTTTATAGTTAAAATTATTTTTTGAATGTTAATTAATAGAGCTAAATATCTAATTTTATTATTTTAAATCATTTATAATTAATAACTACATAACATATTCTATCTTCTACTCGTATAAAATTATATTTAAATTTTCTATTAAGTGCAATAATTATTAATTATGTAGAGTTATAAAATTATTAAGACACAATCAAACATTGTACTTCTATGTCCCTTTTTACTTGTTCAATTTTAACTTTTTTGTTATCCCTTTTTACTTGTCATTTTTAACGAATTAAGAAAAGATAATATTTTTTTTTACCTATTATATCCTCAATTTATTTAGAAAGTTAATATTTTTGAAAGAGTTAGAACATCTTTAATGAGTAAATTAATTTTGGCATTCTATCAATTAATTGGGATAAAATGATTAACTCACTATATCAATTATTATTTCTTTAATAAGCGTTGTTTGTAACATATTTTAAAGTGACATAAAATGAATTGCAATTACAATAAAAAAAAAGAAACATAACTTTATTCATCAAGATTGCGGGTACAATTCTGTTCCTCCCTTGATTTTACTCTCCTAAGATTTATCCATGATTAGAGGGCCGTTAGTGGCGTATTTTTCGAACTAGGATGATTTGTATTTGACCTCTATATGAATATTTCATGACTTTTGTGGAATATATCGAGATCTTGATCTCGAATTTTTGAGATGCCTTTTAAGAAAATTTAGTACACTTTATATAGGCATTAACTAGGGTTTAGGGTTGAGTAACCTCCAAGAATTCTAATTGAAATTGAACACACCTTCTAGAGTCCCAATTCAAATTGAACACGTCTTGTAGAGTCCCACAAAATTTCAATGTCTACAGGCGTGTCAAATAAAAAGTAGACAAGTAAATAGGGACATATAAAATATAAAATTATTATATGACTACCTTTTATACAACATTTGAAACTTATCAACAAACATTGTATAAAATAAATACATGAATAATTTTTATTCTATTAACAAACCAAACGATATATAAAATTAATAAATGAATAATCAAGTTATTTATTCTTAGGTTGAGCCTTAACTAACTACCAAACGACCCCTTATTACTTACTCCGTTATTTTGTCACGTTTTAAATTTTAGGAGTCAACTGATATAGACTATAAATAATATTTTAAAATATGTTTATCATCATACTTATACGGGAAGAATATAACTTATAGTATTTTTGTACCGTTTTTAAACATTTAAAATTAAAATTTTAAAATTTTAAATTATTCTAATTCAATTTTACTCCTAAGATAAGTAAAACCGACTCTTAAAGAAGAGAAACAAGACAAGTAAAGGTGTAAAGGTGAATATAGGGAATAAAATCTTAAGTAATGAATTTGTCTGCATACTATCGTACAAAGTCTTATTTTTTTCCCTTCTCATTTAAGTGTTTGAATTATACACTTAGTTTTTATATGTTGGTAAAATATATATTTTTAAGGCTAATAACTCACAAAGATAAAATATGATGAATATTGTAATTTATGTATTGATTTTATGAAATGATAAATATTAGGGAAAATTGTGTGAAATAACAAACTATTAATTCAAATTAAATGTTATAACCATAGTTTATTTTATTTGTAATTCGCAGCAAACATCCCTTTTTTTGCCATCTGATTCGATATACAATTAGTCATTTTCGATATATAATTACCCATTCGGTATACAAATGTATAAAATGCGTTTGTGTTTGTATAAATCGAGAGAAAAATGTATATACAAATACATATATTTTCGTCATATACACTTATAATTATACAAATACAGATCTTACTATACAAATTACAATGTATAAATGAATTTATATAAAACTGAACAATTTGTATAAAATTGGATGTATAGATCTAGCGAATTATACAAATCAAAAGCTCCATAGCAAACATAAAATTTGTTATGGAGCGCAATTATGCAAACTATAGCTATAACATACAAGTATGATTTTTATGTTTGCTATATGTGACAGTTGCTCTAAATATTATGGACTAACTATTTATAATAAGGATGACATATAAAAAAGAACTAAGGAAATACTCCCTTTGTCCCTAATTACTTGTCCACTTTTGAATTGACACACCTATTAAGAAAACAATAATTGACATAGTGACTTTACCATTTTACTCATATTAATTATGAAGTGGATGAATTAAAAACGTAAGATTTTCAAGAAGTTCTACCTCTTTTCAAAGTAATTAATTGAGGGTATAATAGATAAAAAAATTGTTCTTTCTTGATTTGTCAAAATGAACAAGTAATTAAGAACAACTAAAAAAAAAGATCAAGTAATTAGGGATAGAGGAAGCAATAGATAATTGATTCTACAATTGAATAGTTGTAATGACTTTCCTTTTGTGAAAGGATTGTGTTGACAATCTTAATTTCCATTCCTAAATAGCTATTGAATGTCCATAATAGTGTCAATTGACTATGGTCTTTAATATCCTAAATACATTTAACTCTTTGTCTTTATTGATATTCCTATTAATCCATTCCAATAATGAGGTCAACATTCTTAGAGGCATTACCCATTATTAATATATAATGTTCTTGTCGTTGTGGATAGGAGGAAATATGTATTCCTTTTGTTAGAACAGAGTTCTCCGGTCTATACTTTGTTAGGCTAGGTTTTCTTTTTAATTTTTGTTACATTCTAACTCATAGTTTTATATTAACAAAGCTTGTTGAATCCTCAAAATACATTTATATTGGGTGAAATAACTTTATGGACAGTGTCCGACACGCCTCAAACTTTGGTGAGCTAAGTGTTCGTAATGAGATATTTTCCGTAGCATTTCCAACCAAAAAAGAAGAAAAAGAACACTTAAATTGAAACACAAAAATACCATATGTACATAATTATTAATATATCCGTTATATTTATTTATTTTGTGGTGGATTTAATTTGTGAAATAATTTTAAATTTAATTTGCTTGATATTTTTTAATTATATTTAAATTATCATCTTAATATTATATCAATATTTTTTTTTATTCATCTATTTATAATTGTGATTGATAATTTGAATATGTACATTTTAATTTAATAAAAATTAAAATTAAATTAAATTAAATTTTTTATAATAGATATGTACAATAATCTCTCTATATGAATAATCTTAATACTAAAAGTGCATTGATACTTATCATTTTTTTGTAATATGACTCTCAAAGGTACGATTACCTAAACACAGTTTGCTTTTCACAAGCATTTTTCGAATGAATTAACTAAACACAAATTGATGTGCAAATCTGCTTATTTTTAGAACCACTTGAAAATAGTTTTTCAGAAAAGTACTTTTAAAAAAGTTTTATTTCATTTGAAAAATATTTTTGATAAGCAAATTGTGTTTGACTAATCTTTTTTTAAAAAAAATACCTCAAATTACAAAAAAGTACAAGTATCAATGTACTTCTTCAAAATCAGTTTACCACAATACAAGGACCCTAAATCCCGAAAATCAATGAAAACTCATTCCAAATCGATCTTCATATCAACAATTTTTTATTTCTCTACTTTGGGGGTTTAAAATCTACACTTTGTGGGTAGAAACCATAAAATATGAAAGAGATTCTTGGGAAAAGTAAGATAGGGTTAGAAATACATACCCAATGATTATGAAAGAAAAACGCATAAAAAATCACCTCAAACGGATCTTTCTAGCTCTCAAAATGTCAAAAATTTGAAATGGGGTTCGAATAGATATTTAACTCATCGATTTGTTGCTAAAACTCATTTTCCGTCGCTAAAAGTGTGTACCAACAACCTTTAATAAATCTTTTTGACCCTCGAAACTCATCCGAAATCCTATAAACACGAACCAATAGTGTAAATTCATCATAGAACATATTATGGAACCAATGACATCGTCGGATTTCAATAAAAAGGATTTTTATGACCATAATATCCCTCGAAACCCATTTAGGCCAAAATTTCAACTTTTTACCTAAATATTCAAATTATAACCTAAGGTCTCGAGACTCTAACCGACCATCCTACTAAACCAAACTCGACTTTCTAGACTCAATGAAACTAGTAGAATTCTCATCCGAGGCTCGAATGATGAAGTGTTGACCAAAATCAATCATTTTAATATAACTCAACTCATAAGGCTCAAATCCATCAAAATATCACCTGATCGCATTGATGACCATACTAACTATTTTTGAAACACATAACAACATGACTATTTTATGTGTAAAAATAGTCATTTTACACGTAAAATTAATTTGTCAAAATAAATAAATGAAATATTACATATTTTTACCCTACCTTCTTTCAATTCATAACAAGAAAAAAAAATTCGCCTATAAATAATAATGGTCTTTACCTTATGTTGGGGGAGAAAGCAAAAAATTGAGTCCTTGATGTTGGGAAGATAAATCATTAGAAATTCTTTACCTATAAATAAATGTCTCATGTTATTAGTGCATGTGATTACTTTCCTACATTAATCTTTAGGTTCCCTAACAATAATAATATCCTGATGGGGACACGAAATCATAATTTATTTAATGCCTTGAGAGACTTTAAATAATGTTTTATCCAGCCACTTAAGAGTTTGGAAAACCCCACGTTGATCATTCAAGGACGAATGATCCTAACAGAAAAATATTGTAACGCTTCATACTTTTTCTGTGCCTAATTACTCGTTTTTTTTTAAAAAAAAAATTATTTATTCATTTTGACAAATCAACAAATGACAATTTTTTTTTCTATTATACCCTCAATTTATTACTTTAAAAAATGTAGAATTTCTTGAAAATCTAAAGATTTTTATTCATCCACTTCATCATAATTAATAGGGGTAAAATGATAAACTCACTATATTAATTATTATTTTTAAAAAGTGTGTCAATTCAAAAATGAACAAGTAATTTGGAACAAAAAAAGTACCTTCCAGCTAAGGATTTGATCGTTCTTCATTTGAAAACTTCGCATTAAATAGGACTTAGGTAGTGAAATATTTATTTATTACCCATGTTTAATTTGAATAACTAGTATGTTTATTGCTCATGTTTAATTTGTATTTACATGAAATTTTAAATAAAAAAGAAATAGACATTAATTAAAATTTTATCGTCTAAAATATATGATATCTATGTGATTATAAATTTCGATAAGTGTATCACTTTTTAAACGTATTAATGGAGGAAATTACTCTCTTCTTCATTTTATATGATGTTATACCATTTGATTTAACATCATATTTATTTATTTAAAAAAAAAAGATCTAAAATAACTTTTTTGATATTTCTATTGTTGAAAATTGTAAAAATAAATTATTTATAATTATAATAAAGATAACACATTTTTTAAAACAAATTAAAAAAAAAAAGTCAGCTAAAATAGGAATGGGAGGGAAGAAGTATTATTGGTGCAGAGGGTAAGTTTTGTACGATTGTTGGTGGGTAGGCCAGTCATCCTAGAAAGATAAAGAGAAAGCTATAAATGAAAAGAAGTAGTAGAGGGAAATAAAATAGATGTGCCTGTAACATACTCTATTCTTCATTTTATGATTCATCAAATAACCTTTTTCAGCTTTTTTACAAGATCATTTAATTCACTAAAGACAAAATACAAATAACAATAGCCAGCTAGCTTTTAAGGATTACCACTATCCGTACATTTACCACGGAAATAATACAAATAAGAGTTATGTAAATACTACTCCATCCGTCCATAATTATTTGACAGATATACTAAAAATAGATGTCAAAGATTAATTGTCAATTTAAATAATCAAGAAACAACTAATCATCTTTTTCCAATTCTACCCTTAATGATAGTGTAGTTCAATTGAAAAGTTATGTAGACTTTTGGTATTCTTGATATATTAGAGTTATATTAGTCAAATTACACCTTTTATTAAATTTTTCTTGAGGGATGTGCATGACCTTACCCTGACAAACAATTATGGACGGAGGGAGTATATCCCAACATTTTTATTTGTTATTGTTTGATTTGGTATATTCAAAAAATAATTATTGATAGGAAAAATGTTAAAATATGACACCTGAGCCTAACTCAACTCCAAAAATTAGCTCATGAAGGAAGGTTTGTCTAAGTTCATATAATGAGACCAATTTCCCTTTCTTCTACCAATGTGGACTTCTTAACAAAAAATCCCTTTGACCAGAAAATTTGGTCAAACTTTCGCTAAAATGGTATTTTACCTATGTTATTTTACTTTTTTGAATATTTTTACCCTTTTAACTTTAATATATTTAAACTAAAATATGAAAAAAAGATTAGTTTATTTTAAAATAAAAAAGAAATTATAAACTTTTTAATTTTCTGGCCAAATTCTGACCAAATTTTCTGGTCATGTATGTATCTAATTACATTATTTCTGCTAATTAATATTTAGTATTGGTTCTTGAAAAGTGCTACAAAAAATAGTATTTTATGCTAAGAAGAAAACATGAAAAATATATTTCAAAAGTGACAAATAAAAATAATATCTATTTTAAAAATAAGTAACAACTAAATATGAACAGATGAAGTTGAGTATTAGTTATGCAATTTTTTTTTTATGTAGAGTTTAATTATATAAAAAATATAATACGTAAATTATTACTTATTGAATATTTAATTTTTTTTATATATATATTAATATAAATTATTTATATATAAATAAATAAGTGACCGTCTTTGTCAAGCAAACCACCCAAAAAAATTCGCAACTCTTAATATTTTTTGAGGTCCTGTTTATACTAATGGTTTGGCGGAGTAAAGTATGTCTAAAGATAGATTTGATGCCATATTCGTTCCTGATTCTTAAGTCCTCTATGTTATTTTGCTCGCATGACCTTTTTCCTATTATTTTACGGTAATTGACTCGATTAGTTTTGTTGTTGAAAAAACTTTTAATTCTTCTTTAAAATAAATAAATTAATAGTATAATTTTTTAAAAGTACACATGATAAAAAGAAGATTTTAAAAGTAATTGATAAAGGTAAATATAGGGGTGTGTATCGATCGGTTCAGTTCAGTTTTATATGTTATTGGTGTCACGCCCCAAACTCAAGGGGCGCAACTGACACCCAATGTCAGAACTTGGGCCTGAGCCAACCCTGCTGAACCATTCGCTAATAGCACATAGAAGCCACACATAGTTAAGAAAACAAATGAGTATATCTCGGCCTAAAAATAAGCTCTTGCCTGCAAGGCCCCTGTCAACAACTCTATAAAGGTTATAACTACTCCCACAGTTCATATAAAAAAATAGCCAACTAACACATAAATCCTGTTTGGACTGTCGAGGCCACCATGATATCTAGGAAAATGTAAACGATATATGGGCCGTCATGATCTCTATACAGAAGCTAAGAAATGCTATGTAGATGAAAACAATAAACCAAACCATCACCAAACTTCGGTCGACAAACAAATAAGGTCAACATGGACAATAACCTGGTTATACAACCCAAAACACTAGTCTACAAGTCTCTAAGAGTAGTAAAGTTTGGTCGGGACAGAGCCTCGACCTGCCCACAAAACTATATACAACAAAGTCCAACAAACCTTTAAACTTTGGCAGCTACAGAAGAAAGGGGCTAGCCAACCTACTGGAACTCAACCGTGCTGCTGGGGAGGTCTATCTAGTTGTCATTCGGGACCTACATGCATGAATTCAGCGCCCTCAGGCAATGAACATCAATATGAAATGATATACTGAGTAGCAAAGGAAATAGACTAAATAAGCAAGTATCATAATATACAAAAAAGTAATCAGGTAAGGAAATCAAAAATAAGATAAGCATACTAAATTGATACTGAATCTAAACATACAAAAATAGTCAAACAACAACCTAACCAAGTCCTCATAAGATCGGTAGGTACAAACAACAAACAAGACCACCTACCTAGTCCCACATAAACCTAGAAGGTGCCAAATCAATCTATATACCCCTATTGGTAGCCCCTTGTCTGTGTAGGAAGTCACATAGCCCCCTCAGTCAATGAAATAACCCCGTAGGCACCGCATAGCCCTCTTAGGCAACAACATAGCCCCGTAGGTAGTTCACATCCCTCTTAGGCATTAATATAGCCATGAAGGCAACACATAGGCCTCTTTGGCATTAGTATATCCCCATAGGCAGCGCATAACCCTCATTGACATCAATATAGCCCCATAGTCAAGACATAACCCTCTTTGACATTGATATAGCCCCGTAGGCAAGACATAACTCTAAAACTAACCACAATAGCCCCAATTGCAATGACAACAATTCAATAGGCAAAAGGCGAGTAATTTAGCTATAATCAATCTGTACGAGTAGTATCTAAGTCGTTCCCAACATAGGGCCATTATTAACAGATTACGAGTCCCAATAGTGAAGGATTATAACAACTCAATCAGACAACCACACACAATTATGTCTACGAGTTCACCAACGAAAGCAACCCTATTATATCGCTCTTAAGCTTTAAGGGAACACATTGAATGAAATGAATATCCTTAACATACATTTTTCTTGATGAATAATACCTCTGCCCGTACCCCTACAACACTAAAAAAGGAGTGTAATATCAATCAACAATTAAGTACAAGAATTACTACGACAATTCGACAATCAATATGGATTCTTATCGTAAATTACTATCCGAGGCCTAAGGTATCTATAAATTGATAAAATATGGTTCTTACCTTTCTATATACACACCTATAACACCTGAACAAACTTAAGCCATAGAAAACCCCTACTTCCACAACCTTCACGGAGCTACACCGCACAATTCACAATGAAAAATATACCAAAATGATGAGCCCGCGACACAGGGAAATTTTTGTTTAAGAGCCATGAAGATATCATGAACATAAAAGGATGATTTGAGGAGTATTTCTCTAATTTTTGTGGGTTTCTTATGAGCTGGAATGAGAAAAAATGAAGAAGATGCTATTTGATAAAGTTCCACCAAGCTAGGGGACCCACTAGACGCCTTTGCTTGACAGTCGGTACAAAAAAATGAATATCTCTTTATTATGATGTCGTATGGACAAACATTTGTTGCATTGGAAATTAGACTCGTAGACCTTTGATTTGATAGGTTGTGGGCCCTCTAACTTATTTTAGATTGGGAGAAAACCTCCACGACATTCGAACTAAATTTCAAAGAAATCCTTAAAAAGGAACTTGCGATAACTTTTATTACTAAATTTGCTCAACTTCAAAAATTAAGATACGACCCATGAGAACATAAAATATGACATACCACGTCATTATTAATTTATAAATCACTCTTTGTCTTGCCACGAAGATATGAGTTAAGTTGAGTTTTGTTAAGTCGGAGTGTTACGTCATTCCCCCTTAGAAACATTCGTCCTCAAATATAAATTTTAAGTCACACAGTTAGTCCTTAGTAGTTGCCGAAATTTTGGCAAAGTATCCTCTATAACCGTGAATATCCAAGAACCTGAAACGCAGAGCATTCCAACCTAAGAGCCTCACAGGACGATACAAATAGGTAAGCACCATAGCTCCGCAATAATAGTACGAGAAAAATACAACAACAACAACAACAATAATAAGCAACAATAAAAAGACCAAATAGGTATCCTACTTCACTGTACTAATCTAAACTGATATTGTCACCACCCTGAGATCTAAAACAACTGAGGATATCTGGATCTCATGCCATCCTCATCTTACTTGGTCACCTTCTCCCTATTCTTGTTTCTCCACAATACTTTAACAAAAGCCACACCTTCGGTCCTCAACCTTCGGACCTGTCGATCTAATATTGCAACTAGAGTTTCCTTATAAGACAACTCCTTTGTGATCTGAATATCCTCAACTGGATAACCCGAGAAGGGTATCGTATGAATAGATTCTAGTCTCGAAGGCAACTCTAACTCATAAGCCACTCGTTATACCTTATGAAGGATCTGGTATGACCCTATGAATCTTGGGCTAAGCTTGCCCTTCTTGCAAAATTTCATAACACCCTTCGTAGGTAAGACTTTTAAGAATATTTAGTCATTGACATAGAACTATAAATCTCTTTGTCGCACATTTGAGTATGACTTTTAGCGGCTTTGAGTAGTCAATAACCATTCTCGAATGAGCTTAATCTGCTCTATTGTCTATTGTACCAGGTTGGGTCCAACCAACTCTGACTCACCTACCTCAAACCATCTAATAGGGGATCTGCCTTTCTGACTGTACAAAGCCTCTAAGGTGCCATCTTGATGCTCGAATGATAATTGTTGTTATATGTAAACTCAATAAGAGGTGTGGTCATCCCAACTTCCCTTGAAGTCTATCATGCACGCTCATAACATGTCCTTAAGCGTTAAAATTGTTCGCTCAGCTTGGCCATCTGTCTTAGGATGAAAGGTTGTACTGAGATTAACTTGTGTCCGCAGTCTTTTTTGGAAAGAATTCCAGAAGTTAGAGGTAAATTATTCCCCTCTATCGGAGATAATTGTTACTAGATGCCGTGCAGCCTAACAATCTCTTGAATATAAAGCCATGCATAGTCTTCAGTTGTGAAAGTACTCTTTACCGGTAAGAAGTGGGATGATTTTGTTAGCCTATCAACAATTACCCAAATAGAGTCAAACTTAGGTCACGATCGAGGTAAACCACTAATAAAATCCATATTAATTTCCTCCCACTTCCATACAAGAATGGCTATCTCTTGGACCAGCCCAACAGGCTTTTGGTGCTCAGTCTTCACCCGTTGGCAGTTAGGACAGTGTGCCACAAACTCACCAATGTCCCTCTTCATTTCGTGCCACCAATAGATATCTTTAATATCATGGTACATCTTCATTGAACCTGGGTTAATAGAATAACGGGAATGATGTGCCTTTGCCATAATCTACTGTTGAAGCCGTACAACATTTGGAATACACAATCAACCTCTATATCCGAGGACTCCATCTCCTTCTATATCAAAGGTTAAAGACTCATTATCTCGTGCTTGCCTCTGAGCTTCTCTAAGTAGGGATCCTCGTGTTGTCGTGCCTTCACTTCCATGATTAAAGATAATACAACTGGGTTATGAATTTTGACCCCACTATCACTTGCATCTAATAATATGACTCTCAAGCTGGCTAACTGATGAAGTTCTCGGGTTGATTCACACCTCTCAACACCTAATAAGATAAACTACCCATTGCTGAGGGCATCAGCTACCACATTTGCCTTCTTGGATGATATAAAATATCTATGTCGTAGTCTTTCAGTAACTCAAGCTATTGACGCTATCGCAGATGCAATTCCTTCCGTCTAAAGATATACTAAAGGCTCTTATGATTTGTAAAAATGTCAACATGAACTCCATATAGATAGTGTCTCCAAATCTACAATGCATGTACAACTGCAACCAATTCTAAATAGTGAGTTGGGTAGTTCTTCTCATGCTTCCTCAACTGCCTTGAAGTGTATGCGATCGCTTTACCATGTCGCATCAAAACACATTCTAACCCAATACTTGAAGCGTCGCAGTACACTGCATAGACATCTGAACCCTCTATCAAGACTAGGAATGGTGCTGATGTAAACTTGTCCTTCAGCTCCTCAAAAGTATGCTAGCAGGCCTCAGTCCACTAAAACTTAACTACTTTCTGAGTTAGCTTTGTTAGTGGTGCTAAAACTGAAGAAAACCCATCTACAAACATTCTGTAGTACCCATCTAACCCTAAGAAACCACGAACCTATGATGGAGTTGTGGGTATAGGACAAATCTTCACGACCTCAATCTTCTGTGTATCAACCATAATGCCCGGATCTAATACAATATGGCCTACTAAAGCCACAAATCTCAACCAGAACTCACACTTAGAGAACTTTGCGTAAAGTTCCCGCTCTTGAAGAACCTGAAGGACTACTCACAAATGATCTGCCTACTCAATTTTTAAACGTGAATACACCAAAATATAATCAATAAATACAATCACCAACATGTCCAGATAAGGCCTGAATATGCTATTATTCAAGTCCATAAACACTACTGGGGCATTGTTCAATCCAAAAGACATCACCAAAAACTTAAAATGTCCATATCTGATTCTAAAAGCTATCTTCAGATTATCTTTCTCCCAAACATGTACCTGATGGTACCCTAATCTCAAGTCAATCTTTGAGAAGTACTTATCACCTTGTAGCTGATCAAACAAATCATCGATCCTTGGAAGAGGATACTTATTCTTTATCGTTGCCTTTTTCAGCTGTCGATAATCGATGCTCTTCCTTAGTGAACCATCTTTCTTTCTCATAAATAATACTGGTGCACATAAAGACTTTATCTAGTAAATCTTTCAAGTGATCCTTCAATTCATTTATCTCAGTAGGATCCATTCTATAATGAGGAATAGATATGGGTTGTGTACCTGGTAGCATATCGATAGCAAAATCAATTTCTCGTTCTGGCGGGATACTAGGAAACTCATCTGGAAATACATCCGAAAACTCATTAACCACCAGAATAGACTAGATAATTGGTGGTTCTACATCCATATCCCCAAACTCAAACAAGATGATAAATACAACCCTTAGGGGTCATTTGATAGAGTGTATTGGAGAAATAATGCTTGCATTAGCTTGATGTATTATTAGTACCTGGTTTGGTACACTTTTCTAACCTATGCATAACTAATGATTGTATTAGTAATACACTCTATTGTGTATTGAAGAGTGTATTACTAACACCATCTATTTCTATGCATTAGTAAGGCAATGGGTTCTAATGCATGCATTAACATTATTAAAAACACAATTGCCCTCAAAAACTTTTTTACATCCTTTCCACTATATTTGTGGAGGATATTTCTGTAAACAAATATTTTTTCTAAAAAAATTATGTAATGCATAATATTTTTAGTACACCAAGCCAAACATTGCATAATATTTTTATCATCATAACTAATGCAAGCATAACTAATACAAGCATTACTAATGCAAACATGACTAATACACTGTATTTTGCGTTATTCTTATACACTCTACCAAACGACCCTACTTAATCATCCTCCTTGACTTAGGATAAAAAATGAACCTACCTTTTGGTACTGCCATATTACCGTTCCATTCTCACGCTACTTCTCATGGAAAATGAAATTTAACAGTCTTTGTCCAGCACTCAACATTAGCATAGCAAGATGCTAGCTAGTCTATACCCATAATGATGTCAAAATCAACCATATCTAACTCTAATAGGTCTACAGAGGTCTGATGATTGATAATTTATATTGTGTAACCTTGTAGACTCTCTTGGCAATAATAGACTCACCAATAAATATAGACATAATAAAGGGTCGATGTATTGACTCTGCTGCTATACAAAACTTTCTTGGAATAAATGGAGTAACATAGGACAAGGTAGAGCCTGTATGTATCAAAGCATAAATACAATGAGAACAAACTATCAGTGTACCTGTCACAAGATCGGGTGATGACTCTCAGTCCAGTCGGTCAACTAGTGCATATGCACGGTTCTGGACACTACAAGAACTAGATAGTCCCCCTCTACCTCTGCCTCTACCTATTGAAGTCTGAGGTGCACACCCCATAAAATGTGCTGATCAGGAAGAACCTACTACTGACCTAGTCAGTTGACCCATACACTCTGACCTATGGTCGGGTAGTTCCTCCACACATGCCCCTCCCACCCACAAGAAAACAACCTGCGTAACCCTGTCTACATCTCCAAAAATACATCCTACTGCATGTAGCACAATGCGGTGGGGCTGATCTGGCGTGGCTTGCACTCATCTGTTGTTGAGAGCTAATGCTCGTGAACCCTTACCTAGACCTAACTTTCCACTACAATCAAGCTTGGAACTACTGTGGTGGGGGTCTGGGTGACCAACTAGTATATCAAGGTTTGGGACCACCATGAAACTCTCCATGTGAACTAGCGGGATAATCCCTCTTTCTGCTGCTCTCTTTCAACCCTCTCCCTCATTTACTCCTGATGCCGACACTCTTCTATGCTTTGTGCAAAGACCTGAATTCGCGAGATATCCATATTATCATTTATGGCAGCGGTAGTGCAAGAATCAATATACTCTAAATCAAGCCCTCATACAAATCTTTGCACTATGTCATGCATCGTATCAACAAATGATGGTGCATACCTAGCCAATGAATCAAATCTCAGGTCATACTCTTGGAAACTCATGCTTACCTATCGGAGGTTCAGGAACTGATCTAACCATCCTGAATCTCTCGAGGTAGATATTGATCTATGAAAACTTCAGTAAAGCTATCCTAAGTGGATGGAGGTGAATCCCAAATTGTCATGAATGATGACCAAATAGTGCATAAAATAGATGAATTACAACTATTCAATTATACTTTATTAATTAGTGTCGATGTTGAGAAGGAGTACAAAAGTGAGAATGTTGTAAATGATGTTGCTTTGGAGTGGAGCCTTCTTGTACCTCATTCAAAATATTTTTCTACATTATGCTTAGATGGCGACATGAAATTCAAGTCATCTGAAATAATGGAGAAGTGTCTAGATGAGGAACAAGAGCCCAACATCCTAAAGTTTTCTAGCCCACATAGACAAAATGACATTCCTCACATAAGGTCCAACAAGTGTAAGATGCAACATCTATTACTTCGTTTCTTTATGTTTTTACCACCGACCCTTGAGTGAAACACAAAAAGTGATGTAAACCTAATGGTGAAATTCATAAGTGAAAAGTGAAAAGTAAAGTAGTGAACTTAGTTGTGTCGTGCCACGACGTTAAATCAGGCACTTATTGGGAGGCAACCCGATTGGTAGTGTTTCTTCTTAATTCCTTTTTCTTTCTTAGTGTCACTTTTCTTTGTATTATTTTTGAATATTAGGGGAAGTCTGATTACCTAAAATTTGAAGCAAAGGATCACGTTTCAACTTAAGTGTGGTGTGCGTATGACCCTTGATGGAAATTGACAGAACATGCTACTAGCTAGGGCTAGAGGCCTCATAGAGTTCTTTATTTCACTGTTACCTTATGTATTGAATTGTTGCACTGGGGATGGATGTTTTAAGTGTAGGATGAGAGAATGAATTCCTAGTTTTACTATTTTATAGAGTCTTTTTTTAGGATGGGTTCCTCGACTTTTGTTTTCAATATTTTTTTGAGGATAGTCCCTTTGAACCAAGTATTACTTTTTAGGAACAATTTTAATTTTTGGAGAGAAAAGAAAAGGCCTTTCGGAGTTGTGTGATACTTGATATTTAGGCTTAATATTGAGTAATACTTTCTTGTGAATGCTTGATTGCTAAGAAAATTACAAACTCTTTGACACCTAGGCTCATAGTTGTGACTTTGTAAATAGCTTATTCTATTTTGTCATTTGTTATGACCCTGTCTCTCTTAGAAGTAGAATTGATCGATCTTGATTGATACTGATAACGTTCAACTACACTTCATCCAATTCTAAGTGTAGGTGGTCTCTAACAAGTATAAACTCAACTAAGAGTTGGGGTCGATCCCACAAGGAGTGATACAGTAGATAATTTGATTAAGAAGTAAAATTGTGTTATAATCATTTGTAGAAGTAAAGGTTTCGCAACATTAAAGTAAATCACAAGGTTTCAACAATTAATATCAAATGGGTAGTAAACTAATAGAGATTGGACCTTAGGAGTGTGATAAGTTGAATGTTAATTTCGCGTAATGGGTGATTACTAGTTACTAATAGGTGTTTAATCTCATCGGTTAGGCTAGGTTTTGAGTGCAATAGCCATTTCTCAATCAACTACTGCATTTCAAGTGGGTTCTTTCGAGCCTCAACGAGCAAAACACAACCAAACAACCCAAATCCTGAATTAATCCACTCTTTCAAGATGGATTTGTAAAGACGCAACCAAACCCACTTTATCAAGCTAGATTATTAAATATGCAATCAATACAACCATCAATCAATAATCCAACTCTAATACCTCTTTATCAAGCAAGAATAGAGAACTAAGCTAGAATTGCATTTGCAACTACAATTCCTCCACTAAAGCATGAACAATTGATTGAACCCACTTCAAAATAACAATAAAATCAGTAACTAACAACATCCATTAGCTAATTAATGCATTCAACTACATATTCACACCCCAAGGAAAGAGGTTTTAGCCAAGCACAACAAAAAACAAGGAATTGTTACCAACAAAGTTTTCCATCTGATTTGCTAACGATCTGTAATTCCCAAATGCTAAACTTTAAGCTAAAAATCTCACAATCTCTAAATTTCTACTAAAAAAATAATGTAAATACAGCGTTCTAGAATGTAAAAACCCAGAAACCCAGAAATAAACAATGTGGGAACTCTTTCTCTTCTTTTAAAAATTGCATTTGTACGTTCCCAGAATTTTAGCACGGAGTCAACTTGGCGAAGTAAGTCGGGTTCGCTGACCAGTTCGGTGATGCGCCGAGTTTCTCCTCTTCTCACCTTTTTGGCGTGGCTTTTTCATCAAATCTTTCTGTAACTTACAGCGAGCCAGATCGCCATCACTGATCTCTTCGGCGTGTCACACAATCACTTGTCTGCTTGCCAAGTTGGGTTTGTCCATGGCTTGGCATGCTGGAACTTTAGGCGAGCTGAAGGTCGACTCGGCGACTCACCGAGTGGCTTTGGCGAGTACCAGGTTTGATTTTCTTCAACTTTTTCAGCTTTTTCGCTCCTATTTGCCTCGTAATGTCCTTGCCTTACTCTTTAGCCTTCATTTCTGTATATTAATATTTTAACATCATTTATGAGCATAAAATAGGTATTGAGGACACTAAATCCTTGAATAATAAGCCCTAAATGAGTCGAAATCTTCAACTCATTAACACCCCCAACTTAAAATTTTGCTTGCCCTTAAGTAAAAAACCAAATTAATCAGGTTAACATGGATGTCTAAGAATAGTGCTACTTGAGACTCAACATGAATGCACACGAGGTTCAATCTACTCATGCAATGTTCAATTGTACACTAAAAGTTTAAACCATGACTAGCTATCATCAAATAGAGGTCAAGTTCACAATGCTCACTTCAAATACAAATTCAAACTCAACAAGAGTATTCGAATGCCCTCACATCAAGAATTATTCCATGCTCTTACAAAGCCCATCAAAGATTATAATTTAAGGAATCAAAATCAACTCTCACTCTCTCAATGACAAACACATGCATTATTCTACCCATAGGCTTGCCCATATTTTCCCATCAACATCTCATTCGACTTATGCAAGATCACCAAGTTCTTTCAAGTCTTGTAACTAGGTTGAGGGTAAAGGTATGGTCATTTTGTCTTAGTGACTTCTACCTTCATGAAACATGTATTGAATTTCACTTCTTCTCCTTTTCTTTCACTCTTTTCATCTTCACAACCCACCATTGGTGTATTCAAACACAAAAACTCTTGAATGGCTCATCGGATATCCCTTTTCGTTCCACCAATGCATAAATTATGCAAATTTAGTTTTCAATATTTTTCTCTTGCTTTTCTTTCTTTCTCTCTCTCTCTCTCTTTTTAATGGAGGGGTTTTGTAACATCCCACATTCTAGTAGGCTATACTAGGCTAAAAATGAGGGGGGGGGGTAACTAGCTATGAAAGAGGGCAATGGCCTAAAATACGTTGGGAAGGGTGAAGGAAAAATATTTTTTTCCCTTGGTCCATTTGGTGAGGGGCAGTTCCATCGCCAAAGTGACTTGACGATTGGCCAAGTGGAGTCACCATCGCCCAGTGGGCTGTCCCCCTTGGCCTAGCTGCTAGAAAATTGGGCGAGCTAGGTCGAGGCTCACCGGTTGGGTTGGTGCATCGCCAAAGGGACCTCCCCTATCGCCAACTTAGCTTGCTCCTTGGGGTGAGCTGCTATAATTTTAGACCAGCCAAGGGTCCACTTGGCGAGTCGCCGAGTGCCCTTGGCGAGCCTCAACGTGCAGCAACCCTGGGAGTAAGTTAGGGTCTTTAATGTCATTTCATATTTTTCCTAATTTGAAGCTAAATCATTTTATTCCTTAACTAGTAAACTATATAAACTTTTTATGATTTAGAATTTGAAGTTAATGATTGGGTCTATTTGAAAATCTCACCCATGTAGGGTGTGATGAGATTCGGCAAGAAAGGGAAACTTAGTCCCCGATATGTAGGCCCATACCAAATTTTGAAACGAGTTGGTAAAGTTGCCTATGAGTTGGATTTGCTAAATGAGTTTGTTCTGGTTCATCCGATATTTCATGTTTCTATGCATAAGAAGTGTATTGGAGATCCGGCATCCATTATCCCCTAGAAGGGTTGGGAGTTGACGAAAGTTTTTCATATGAAGAGGTTTCGGTAGAGATCCTAGACCGGAAAGTGATGAGATTGAGAAACAAGGAAATAGCTTCTGTGAGTTTTATAGAGAAATCATTTAGTTGAGGAAGCTACTTGGGTGGTCGAGGCCGATATGAAGTCTCGATATCCTCATCTCTTTTCTTCTACTCCTAGTCAAGCTTGAGGTAAGTAGTTCCTCTTGAGTTTTAGTATTTTGGAGTCATGTGTGTTATATATGTTCTTCCATGATTTCCTTATGTTATGCATGTTCTTGAGACATTCATGTTTAGTAAGAAATGAGTTTTCATGATTTATGTGTTCCTCATGTTGTTGTGCATTTAGTATGAGTTGCATATTTGACTTCATGAGAAGAGTTGATGAACATGCTTTAGTATGCTTTTGATAGTAATTTCATAGTGGCTCCTTGATATTGTGTTGAGCATAGTTTTAGTTTGGAGAAGGTAGTTCCTTCTATGATTATGAGAAATGTTGAAATATCATGCATAATGGGTTGTTAGATGTAGTTCCTACTTCCTTGTGTTGCATTGATTATGTTTGATTTGGAGTTGATGTTTCCTCCTTTGGATCATGCATTATTTTTGATGTTGCATGCATGATGGGCTGCTAGTCTTTAGCCTTTACCTCCGTAGGGTGTCTAGATCATCATTCGAGGATGAGTGTTCCCAAGGGAGAGATATTGTAACACTCTGGATTCTAGTTGGCCTAGACCTCTAACTCCTTCCGATATTAGAGGCTTTTTGGGTTTGGGCTGTTACTATAGGAGGTTTGTTGAGGGTTTTTTCTCCATTGCTTCTCCGTTGATGACTTTGACTATAAAGAAAGCTAAGTTTATGTGGTCGGAAGCTTGTGAGAAAAGTTACCAAGAGTTGAAAGATAGACTTATTTCCACTTCGGTGTTGACCTTACCAGAGGGTACAAATGGTTTCGTAGTATACTGTGATGCCTCTAGAGTGGGGTTGAGATGTGTCCTCATGCTAATTGGTAAAGTGATTGCATCTGCTTCAAGGAAACTTAAAATCCATGAGAAGAATTATCAGACCCATGATCTTAAATTAGCGGCGATTGTTTTTGCCTTAAAAATATGGAGGCATTATTTGTATGGGGTCCATGTGGATGTTTTCACCGATCACAAGAGTCTTCAATATGTGTTTAGTCAAAAGGACTTGAATCTCTAACTAAAAGGGTTGTTAGAACTCTTGAAGGATTATGACGTGAGTGTCCTTTACCACCCCAACAAAGCTAATGTGGTGGCGGATGCACTTAGTAGATTTTCTATGGGTAGTGTGGCTCATGTAGAGGATGAAAAGAAAGAATTGGTCCGTGATGTGCATAGGTTGGCTCGGCTAGGTGTTCAACTAATGGATTCCACTAAGTGTGGTGTCATGATCCATAATGGGTCTGAATCGTCCTTTGTGATGGATGTGAAATCAAAACAAGGCCTTGATCCTATATTAGTTGAATTGAAAGAGTTGGTACTCATGAAGTCCGTTGAGGCTTTCTCCCAAGGGGGAGACGGGGTTCTTAGGTACCAAGGTCGGTCATGTGTTTCGGATGTTGATGGTTTGAGGGAAATTTTTTTAGAGGAAGCTCATAGTTCTCGGTATTTTATTCATTCGGGAGCCACCAAGATGTACCGTGATCTAAGGGAAGTCTGTTGGTGGAATGGTATGAAGAAAGATATTGCGAGATTTGTAGCCAAATGTCCTAATTTTCAAGAAGTTAAGGTTGAGCACCAAAGGCCGGGAGGCTTGTCCCAAAATATAAGTATTCCCACTTGGAAATGGGAAGATGTAAATATGGACTTTATTGTGGGTTTGCCTTGCACACGAAGGTAACATGATTCTATTTGGGTCATTATAGATCGGATGACAAAATCAGCCCACTTTATTCCCGTCAAAGTTTATTATTCAGCGGCAGACTATGGTAAATTGTACATAAGAGAAATGGTGAAATTACATGGAGTTCCTCTATCTATTATTTCCGATCGGAGTTCTCAATTTACTTCTCACATTTGGAAGTCATTCCAAAAAGGGCTTGGCACCAAGGTTAATCTTTGCACAACTTTTCATCCCCAAACCGATGGGAAACCGGAGTGTACCATCCAAACATTAGAATATATGTTAAGGGCATGTGTTAGAGACTTCAAGGGTGATTGGGATGACCATTTTCCATTAATAGAGTTTGCCTACAATAATAGCTATCACTCAAGTATCAGTATGGCTCCTTTTGAAGCCTTGTATGGTACGAGATGTAGGTCTCCAGTTTGTTGGTTTGAGGTAGTTGAAATTGCTTTGATAAGTCCCGAGCTAGTTTATGAAGCCATTGAGAAATTTCAGATTATTAGAGAGAGGTTGAGAACGGCTCAAAGTAGACAAAAGTCTTATGCCGATGTGAGAAGAAGAGATTTAGAATTTGAAGTAAATGAATGGGTCTATTTGAAAATCTCACCCATGAAGGGTGTGATGAGATTTGGCAAAGAAAGAGAAACTTAGTCCCCGGTATGTAGGCCCATACCAAATTTTGAAACGAGTTGGTAAAGTTGCCTATGAGTTGGATTTTCCAAATAAGTTGTCTCTGATTCATATGATATTTCATATTTCTATGCTTAAGAAGTGTATTGGAGATCCGACATCCATTATTCCCCTAGAAGGGTTGGGAGTTGACGAAAGTCTTTCATATGAGGAGGTTTTGGTAGAGATCCTAGACCGGCAAGTCAAGAGATTGAGAAACAAGGAAATAGCTTCCGTGAAAGTTTTATGGAGAAATCATTTAGTTGAGGGTGATCCTTTGGAGGCCGAGGCCGATATGAAGTCTCGATATCCTCATCTCTTTCCTTCTTCTCCAAGTCAAGCTTGAGGTAAGTAGTTCCTCATGAGTTTTAGTATTTTGGAGTCATGTGTGTTATATGTGTTCTTCCATGATTTCCTTATGTTATGCATGTTCTTGAGAAATTAATGTTTAGTAAGAAAATGAGTTTTCATGATTTATGTGTTCCTCATGTTGTTGTGCATTTAGTATGAGTTGCATATTTGACTTCATGAGATGAGTTGATGAACATGCTTTAGTATGCTTTTGAGAGTAATTACATAGTGGCTCCATGATATTGTCTTGAGCATACTTATAGTTTGGAGAAGGTAGTTCCTCCTATGATTATGAGAAATATTGAAATTTCATGCATAATGGGTTGTTAGATGTAGTTCCTACTTCCTTGTGTTGCATTGATCATGTTTGAGTTGGAGCTAATGTTTCCTCCTTTGGATTGTGCATTATTTTTGATGTTGCATGCATGATGGGCTGCTAGTCTTGAGCCTTTACCTCCGTAGGGTTTCTAGATCATCATTCGAGGATGAATGTTCCCAAGGGAGAGATATTGTAACACCCCGAATTCTAGTAGGATAGACTAGGGCTAGAGTGAGGGGGGGGGGGTAACTAGCCATGATAGAGGGAAAGGGCCTAAAATACCTTGGGAAGAGTGAAGGAAAACCATTTATTTCCCTTGGTCCACTTGACGAAGGACAGTGCCATCGTCAAAGTGACTTGACGATTATCCAAGTGGAGCCACCATCGCCTAGTGGGATGTCCCCCTTTGGCTAGCTGCTGGAAAACTGGGTAAGCCAGGTTGGGGCTCGCTGGTTGGGTTGGCGCATTGCCAAAGGGATCTCCCCCATCGCCAACTTGGCTGGCTCCTTGGGGTGAGCTGTTGTAATTTTATGCGAGCCAAAGGTTCACTTGGTGAGTCGCCGAGTGCCCTTGGCGAGCCTCAGCATGCAACAACCCTGGGAGTAAGTTAGGGTCTTTAATGTCATTTCATATTTTTCCTAATTTGAAGCTAAATCATTTTATTCCTTAACTAGTAAAGTATATAAGCTTTTTATGCTCAAAATTCCCCCAATTAAGTCACTCTCCCTAGAATCTAAAAAAAAACCCAAAACTTCATCCTCTCCAAAGGAAATTCTCTCTTGGATTTATACTCAATTTCATTGGATTCCATTGCTAAGGTATGGTAGTCCTTCATCCATGGATAGCCTTCGTCCAGGGAGTCCTTTCAAAACCCCAATTTCAAAGATAGAAATCCCCCAAAAGCAAGGGTTTGTCTCCAAGTCATGGGTTCCTTTCAAAAAATGATTCTAATGCTTGAATTACTTTATATTAGGATTGAATTAATGATTTATTATGGTTTTTATGTTGAAATCTCCAAGAACCCATGAAACCCCCATATTAATCAATTATGATCTTGTGATGTGGGTTTGTTGATTATAGAAGAATATTTTGAGATTTTGCATGTAGTGATTGGGTTACTTGAATTATGATTATATCCATGTCTAATGTAGTAATTCTAGATGTGTTTATTGAATATGATCTATGGTCCTTGAAGGGCAAAGTATGAGAATTATGCATGATTATGAGATCTATATATATGCTTTAAGAACACTTTGAGAGTAAAGTGATTATGATTATGATCTTGTGTATATTGTTGAAAGGTTATTATCATCTACACACCTATGTATGAATATGATATGATGTGAAAGGTTTTCTCACAATCTGATGATTCTAAGGTTGAAAGGCTATTCTCACTTATTGAATCTATGAGCTATAGTATGAATTATGTTGGATTGAGTGTCAAGACATTTTTCGATGATTATGAACTTAAGTCAAGACTTAATATGTAATCCATGGGAATTAATGCTTAGCACCGAGTGGATATGAATATGAGATGGAAACTTGTATGATAGTTGAGTCCGACTTCCCAATGAAAGCATTTACACTAGTTGAGTACGACTTTCCAAATAGGTTCCTTCTACCTTAGTTGAGTCCGGGTTTCCAAAGTATGTATCTCATGAGATGGAAACGTATACCTTAGTTGAGTCCGGGTTTCTAGTAGAAATCTCCTTATCCCATAAACTATGTGCCCTCATAGGTTATTAGCTAGTGGATCCACCTAATCTAAGAGTATGGTTCTACCTTAGACAAGTAGGACAACCCCTTTTCGGTGTGGGGTAGACACCAAATTCCATTGTAAGCTCACATGGTCTATGTCGGTTAAGGCTAATTCCCCACTATGATAGTATGAACAAGAATATAAATTATGAACTATAGCTACTCAAGAAGCTTTACTTAGTATGGGTGAGATTATGGGATCTTATTCATGCATTGCACAAGTATGCTTTGAGGGTATTTATGATATGTTCCTCTCATAATATGATGATCTATGAGTTGATTATGCTTATGACTTATGCTTTTTCACTATCTTCAAAATGATGTTTTAATTTAGTAAATTGCATGATTCAAATGAAATGTCCCTTTTAGCATTTTTCAATGTTTTTATGCATGGCTATAATACTTAGTGCATTTTTGTAGTAACCCATATTTTCCTACATTTTCTCCAAGTATAGGGTCCGGTTCTCAAGGTTGTCATCAATGTGGCTAAAGGTTGGATTTGATCATTTCTCCTAGCTTGTTGGTGAGTCCTCATGATTCGAGGACAAATGTTTTCACTTAGTAGTTTCTTTCCTTGTATTTCCTTTTCGGACTATGTTGTATGGGCTATGGCCCTTTTCATTTCGACTGTTGTAATAAATGGTTAAATTGAGACAAGTCTAGATTTCCACTTTCTTTTATCAAAATTTTGGACTTGAAATGCGTTTTTACTCTTATTGTTCTAATGATTTATGTTATGATATGCTAAGTTACTTACATGGTACCTTTCGGGGTTTTATGTGCCTTGTTACATCTAGGGGGTACCCCTGGATTGTGACAAATGTGGTATCAGAGCACGAGGTTTAGAATGATTCTAGGATGATGTCTGATAAGCCACATCTAGTAGAGTCTTGTTCATGAGTGTGAAGCGCGCAACACTTATGAGTGAGAGGCCATAAGATGTTTGGGAAATTTCACTTCTTTCATTACTCTTAAGTCGTGCCTTAGAGTTTAACTCTATAAAGTCCCGCTCCTAATCCTTCTCTTATCTCTTCAGGATATGAATACACGAAGGCTAATGCTAGAAGGATGGAAGATGAGAATGTGAATCAAGGAGATCCTCCTCAAGCTAATCAAGCTTCGATTGATCCCTTGGTTGAGAATGTGACCCATGCAGAGCTTAGGTCTACTATCCAAATATTGTCTCAAGTCGTGACGGCTCAAGACAATAGGGATGTTGTAGCTCCAATTAATCCTAATGTGAATTCGACTGCTTCAAGGGTTAGGGATTTTTGTAGAATGAACCCTCTCGAATTTTATGGCTCCAAAGTGGAAAAGTATCCCCAATGGTTTTTCGATGAGGTTTATGAAGTTCTTGCTATTATGGGAGTGTCTTCGGAAGAAAAGGCGGAGTTAGCCACCTACTGATGAGTTTGAGATTTGGAATCATTTGGGGCTGTTTATATGGTTTCAGTGTCCTCAAATGCCTAATTTATGCCATAAACTGATGTTAAAGCCTTGATTTTCAGGTATGTGGATTGAGGAGCAAAGCAAAGACACTAATATGTAAAAATGAACAAAACAAACTTAAGAAGTAGAGAAAGGCGAGCCTGATGATCTCCAAGACCACTCGGCGAGTCAGCGAGTAGCTTTTCAGTCCACCTAAAGTTCCAGTGTGCCATCCCTGAGGGAAGAAACCAAGTCAGCGATAGGAAATGGGCAGTCGGTGAGTCGCTGATTAGTTCTGTGATGACAAGATTGATCATCCAAAGTTACAGGAGTTGAGGATGCTGAGAACCAATGCATAACAACGATATAAGAGAGCAAAAGGCGATTCACCGAACCCGACTTAACTCGCCTAATGGCCCTTCGTGGCAAATTTTTGGTGACTATTAATTGGATTTTGAACTGTTAATTTGGAAGCTGGCTACCATTTAGAATAGTTTTTATGGGAAGTTTTGAGAGTTTCCTTGTAGACATGAAGGCTTTTTGAAACTTAATTCTGAGATTTTGCAAGTGGGTTACTAATTTTCTTCAATTTAGAGCATTGTAAAGGCTTGAATACTCTTACCCGATTGATGGCTAATCGATTTAGTAACCATTTTTACCTTTTTATGATGCTTGGTTAAAACCTCAATTCTTGGGGTGTGATCATGTGATTATGGGTTGAATTAGTTTATGGGTATTGTTAATTACTAGTTTAAATTCTATATTGAAGTGGGTTTAATCATTCGCTGAAGTTTAATTTATGAATTGTAGTTGCAAATGCAATTCTAATTTTGTGTTCTTAGCTTGCTCGAGAGAGAAGTTTTAGATGGTTTGTTTGTATTGGGTTGATATGGGTTCAGCTCGAGAGAGTGAATCCTAAGCCCAATCCTACCCATCTAGCTCGAGAGAGTGGATGAATTAAGGTGTGGGCTATTCTTAACTGCTATGCTTGTTGATGCTCAAAAGAAATCACCTGATTCGGGGTAGTTGTTCGAGAGAAAGGTATCTCTCTTATAGTTTAGCCTACTCACTGATATTTAGCTGTTGACTAGTAGTTCCAATTACCAATATAGAAAAATTTCCCCATAATAGATCACATCCTGAGAATTCCTCTCAGTATTGTAATTTAGTTTTGTGTGACTGCGTTGTAGTTGATCATCGCAAACAAAAACCCACATCTGACATTCTTGTTACCTCTTTTGATTTGTTTCATGTCTGTTCTGATAATTTCTATACATATAACTAGTTAGATCATATTTGTACTTCTTAATCAAATTTGAACAAGTACCATTCCCTGTGGGTTCTACCCTACCTCATTTGTTGGGTTTTACACTACTTAACGATCGTTTGCAGCTAAAATTGGATGAGGTGTGTTTGACACGTTAATCACCTACCAACTAAAAGATGTTTCTCAAGTATGGTATGATTAGTGTAAGGGTGAAAGACCCGTAAGAGCGGGCCCGGTGGGGTAGGAATTGTTCAAATTGGCATTTCTTGATAGATTCTTTCCTCGAGAATTGAGGGAAGCTAAGGTGGAAGAGTTCATTAACCTTCACCACGGAAGTATGACCGTGAGATAGTATGCCCTAAAATTCACCCAATTGTCCATGTATGCTCCGACTATGGTGGCGGATTCGAGGGATAAGATGAGTAGGTTTTTGACGGGTGTGTCCGACTTAGTTTAAAAAGAGTGCTGTATAGCAATGCTCCATCATGACATGGATATCTCAAGTCTTATGGTGTACGCTCAACAAATTCAGGAGTCAAAACTCAAGGAAAAGAGTAGAGAGGTGAAAAGAGCTAGAACCGGTGATGGGAACTTCTCCAATGCTAGTTCCGATGGACAAGGCCGACCAAGGTTTAGAAAAAGGTTTTCCAACCAAGGCTCCTCTAGTGCTCCAAGGGTCACAAGGATATGGTTTCCAACCTTAAACCTCAAGGAGGTAATAGTGGTGGTTTTTATGTGGCTAGGCTTAATTGTGCAAAATGTGGAAGGAAACATGATGGTAAGTGCCTAGTTAGCACCGATTGATGTTTTAGTTGTGGGAAGATTGGCCACAAAATGAGAGATTGTCTGATGCTCAAGGTTAAGGGAAGAGAAGATAAAAAAGCTTCTCCAAGCGGTTCAAACTCCAATGCGCCCATGCAAAACCACTTTTATGCTCTTCAATCCCGAGGTGACCTAGAGAGCTCCCCGGATGTGGTGACCGGTATGTTGAAAGTATTTCTTATTGTTGTGTATGCCTTGTTAGATCCCGGTAATACTTTGTCCTTTGTGCACCTTTTGTGGCCATGAAGTTTGATATACTCCCCAAAGTATTAGAAGACCTTTTTCGGTCTCTACCTCAGTTGGTGACTCGGTGGTGGCTAAAAGAGTCTATAGGGGATGCCCCGTTTTCTTATCCCATAGAGTTACTTAAGTGGATTTGGTAGAGTTAGACATGTTAGACTTTGATGTGATTTTGGGTATGGATTGGTTGCATGCATGTTATGCCTCTATCAATTGTTGGACTCGTGTGGTAAGATTCCAATTTCCAAATGAGCCTATCTTAGAGTGGAAGAGGGAAAATTCTATACGTAGAAGTCAATTTATGTCTTTTATTAAACCTAGGAGATGATCTCCAAAGGGTGTATTTACCATCTTGGTAGGGTGAAGGATGTTGAATTCGAAACCCTTTCTCTAGAGTCAGTTTCGGTAGTAAATGATTTCCCGGAAGTTTTCCCTGATGATTTGCCCGGTATTCCTCCCGAGCGGGAAATAGATTTTGGTATTGAACTTCTACTGGATACGCAACCTATCTCTATTCCTCCTTATAAAATGGCTCCGGTGGAGTTAAAAGAGTTGAAAAAGCAATTGAAGGATTTTCTAGATAAGGGTTTTATCTGACCGAGTATCTCTCCATAGGGTGCTCACGTGTTGTTTGTTAAAAAGAAGGATGAGTCTCTTCGAATGTGCATCGATTATCGTCTATTAAATAAAGTGACCATCAAGAATAAGTTTCCTTTCCCAAGGATAGATGACTAGTTTGACCAACTTCAAAGGGCTAGCTATTTCTCTAAGATTGATCTTCGTTCGGGTTATCACCAATTGAGGGTGAGAAGGGTTGATTTTCCCAAGACGGCTTTTCGAACCCGTTATTGTCACTATGAGTTTGTGGTAATGTCGTTTGGGTTGACTGATGCTTTAGCGACGTTTATGGACTTAATGAATAAAGTGTTTAGGCAATACCTAGATATGTTTGTGATTGTGTTTATCAATGATATTTTGATCTACTTAAGGAGTGAGAATTAACATGTGGACCATTTGAGAATTGTATTGCAACTTCTTAAGGACCAACAACTTTTTGCAAACTTTAGCAAGTGTGAATTTTGGTTAAGGTCCGTACCTTTCCTTGGTCATATTGTGTCAAGCAAGGGTATTGAGGTACATCCTAAGAAGACGGGTGCGGTCAAGAGTTGGCCTAGACCTCTAAATCCTTCTGACATTAGAAGCTTTTTGGATTTGACCGGTTACTATAGGAGGTTTCTTGAGGGGTTTTACTCCATTGCTTCTCTGTTGACGGCTTTGACTCAAAAGAAAGCTAAGTTTGTGTGGTCGGAAGCTTGTGAGAAAAGTTACCAAGAGTTGAAAGAAAAACTTACTTCCACTCTGGTGATGACCTTACCAGAGGGTACAAATGGTTTCGTAGTATACTGTGATGCCTCTAGAGTGGGGTTGGGATGTGTCCTCATGCACAATGGTAAAGTGATTGCCTATGCTTCAAGGCAACTTAAAATCCATGAGAAGAATTATCCGACCCATGATCTTGACTTAGCAGTGGTTGTGTTGCCTTAAAAATATGAAGGCATTATTTGTATGGGTCCATGTTGATGTTTTCACCGATCACAAGAATCTTCAATATGTGTTTAGTCAAAAGGACTTAAATCTCCGACAAAGAAGGTGGTTAGAACTCTTGAAGAATTGTGACATGAGTGTCCTTTACCACCCCGACAAAGCTAATGTGGTAGCGGATGCACTTAGTAGATTGTCTATGGGTAGTGTGGCTCATGTAGAGGATGAAAAGAAAGAATTTGTCCGTGATGCATAGGTTGGCTCGGCTAGGTGTTCAACTAGTTGATTCCACCAAGGGTGGTTTCATGGTCCATAAGGGTCTGAATCGTCCTTTGTGATGGATGTGAAGTCTAAACAAGGCCTTGATCTTATATTAGTTCAGTTGAAA
The DNA here is from genome assembly GCA_029582725.1 of Solanum chiquidenum. Lineage (NCBI taxonomy): Eukaryota > Viridiplantae > Streptophyta > Magnoliopsida > Solanales > Solanaceae > Solanum > Solanum chiquidenum. Next base: position 66,677 of record JAJOOS010003569.1, on the reverse strand, counting down.
GAGTCGGTACTCAAGAAGTCCGTTGAGGCTTTTTCCCAAGGGGGAGATGGGGTGCTTAGCTACCAAGGTCGGTTATGTGTTCCGGATGTTGATGGTTTGAGGGAACAAATTTTAGAGGAAGGTCATAGTTCTCGGTATTTTATTCATCCGGGAGCCACCAAGATGTACCATGATCTAAGGGAAGTCTATTGGTGGAATGGTATGAAGTAAGATATTACGGGATTTGTAGCCAAATGTCCTAATTGTCAACAAGTTAAGGTTAAGCACTAAAGGCCGCGAGGCTTGTCCCAAGATATAAGTATTCCTACTTGGAAGTGGGAAGATGTAAATATAGACTTTTGATAAGCTCAAATTACACCTCCCTAAAGAACTATTAGCGATCGTTATCAAGTAAAGAACCCAACTTATAGGTTGGGGTCGATCCCATGAGGAATATGGTTTAGACTTAAACTTAACTCACTATTATGTTTGTTTAGCCAACTTATTTCTGAGACAAGTAAGTAAGGGGGGGGGGGGGGAGGATTTGTGAAACAAATACTTGATCGTTATTTAAGTAACAAGTGAGCAAGATTTAAACTTTGTTGTTATCAATGAGAGAGAGAAACTAGGGTGTATGGAGAAAATAATTCTTGCATTAGCTTAATGTATTATTAGTACCTTGTTTGGTACACTTTTCTAACCTATGCATAACTAATGCTTGTATTAGTAATACACTCTATTGTGTATTGAAGAGCGTATTACTAATACCATCTATTTCTATGCATTAGTCATGCAATGGGTTCTAATGCATGCATTAACATTATTAAAGACACAATTGCCCTCAAAAACCTTTTTTACATCCTTTCCATTATATTTGTTGAGGGTATTTTTGTAAACAAATATTTTTTCTAAAAAAATTATGTATTGCATAATATTTTTAGTACACCAAACCAAACATTGCATAAAAAAATATTATCATAACTAATGCAAGCATAACTAATATAAGCGTTACAAATGCAAGCATTACTAATACACTATATTTTGCATTATTCTTATACTCTCTACCAAACGACCCCTAACACTCTAAACAACACTTGTGTAGAAGAAGACATACAAACTCAAGCAATCACATGAACATTTCAATCTACTCCATTTTCTTAGTGCAAATCTTTTCTCTTAGACTTAACAAGCTAACTCATGCGGATCAAGATATGACAAAGATCGACCAATAGACACCACAACATACACTTTTCACAATCACCAAGGTTCCAACTTTTCGACAATGTAACTAGTGCCCTCACTTTAAAGTAAATTCTTTTCACACAGAAGATATGAATTTTGAGTTTTTACGATTCATGCACCACTCACGCTCAGAAGTGACTTCAAGTACAATTAGTGCTCAATACCATAGGCTTGGCCTTATTTTCACTGCTTAGACTTTCCAAACTAGTTGCTAGGATCACTATAGGACTTTCTTAGCTTGTAACGTAGGCTCAGGGTCAGGTGTGGTACATTTGGGTATTTTTTAGTGATATTATGCCCTCCTTGACATTACATTGGCTTTTTATCTCTTTTATCAACCTATTTTTGACATCCTTTCATTTTACTTTCTTTTCCTTGACTCTTTTCAACATGGATGTGACTTTTGACTTTGTGGCTCTTATTTTTCACTTTCTTCTTTTTCTTTCACTTTATTTTTCTTTATTTTTTTAAGCACTTTTATTTATCATCTTTTTGCTTCTTTTGCACAAAGTAATATCCTCTTCTATCTTTTCTTTTTCTCTTTTCAACACAAAACTCTTTTCATACCCTTGTTTCTTTCGGTTTCCTCTTTCATAGCCACCCTCAACTTATAGATTTTACATTAGTTGAGGTTCACAATATCCGATGTCAGACCAGGGCCAAGATTGAGGTAACTTTTTGCATTAGCCACCCTCAACTTAGGCTTTTGGCCTAAGTCAAGGTGCACATGTCCAAGGAGGGACCTGGTCCAAAACACTTATTTTAGGGAAGGTGAGTTAGGTGAATCAAAAGAAATGGTCTATTTTAGGCTCAAATATTTGGATCAAAGGGAACATTGATTTCATTTGGTTGGATCATTTTAGGCTTAAGTGGACTAATTTGAACAAGGGCCTATGATCACATCCCAACTTCTAGCCTAGATCATCTTAGTTGGACCAACGGGGCAAGTTCTAGATTGGCACAAACTGTCTGAACATTCAACTTTTCTCACACACTCTTGGCACATTGTTTCATTATCAGATTATCAGATTACCTAGTTCAAGTTTTAACTTAAGTCATGAGGTCACATCAGTTCTTATCATGTCACATTGAGATCCAACACATTTAACTCATCAAGACTATATATCTAGCACAATTCAACATTTTTGGACAGGGATCATTTTTCTCATGCTTTTCATGCCACTATGCTTTCATTTTTCTACTTAATCCTACACATACATTCCTAAACATGCCGGTTCAACAAAAATTAAACAGTCTCCTGGGGAAAAGAACATAGGCAAGAAAACCCCAAGAGAGGATTATGAGTTGGGTTACTCAGACTTCATTCTATTACTCACACTCTATTTACCCCACCCTCAACAAAATAAAGTGCGATTGTCCCCAATGCACAAAAAATAAAAAGTAAAGGATCGGGTGAAGCAAACCTGTGGCGCATATGCGTCGAAGACCACTCAAGCAGCGAGTGGGTCTAGTATCCCGGAGCCCGCTGGATCAACACGTGGAATGCCATCAATATCACTCCCATCAACCATCTCAGCACCCTTAGTAGTGTTATCATCAACTCTCACTGCACCATCAGGAGTGCTCACGTTGCTAGATGGCCCAACACCTACCTACCTAGCCCTCTGCTGTCTAAACTCCTCATCAACTATGGATGCCCTCCGAGCCACCTCAATCTGCTGGTGCTCCCTCAGCCTCAGTGTCATCAGAAGTACGACCGGAGCGGGGGCACTTCCCTGCAATATGGGAAGAATCTGGTGTGGGCATGCCATCTCTGAATAAAGAACTCAACACCATATCATCAATCGGTTCCATAGGGGCAGACTGTGGCTCAGTCTCTAGTGGACCGAGAAATACAATCACATCAACACAAATACTCTCTATCTCCTTTTATAGGGTTATCACATCAATGGTCGGGGACGACCTCTCTAAGACTCACAACTCAAAGGCATCCAGGCGTTGATGAACGTCCTGGACCTTCTGGTCTATCATATGCTCCATCCACTGTTCAACCCTAGCCTCAGACTCCACTATAGCATGGTGCATCCATCGCCTCACATGCTGAAGAGGGGTAGCTATCTGTGCCTCGAGCCTCTGTACTCGAGCTAGAGGGATATCGGTGGCACCCGAAGAATGGGTGGCTCTAGATGAGCCAAGGTCCTGACTGATGGCCGAAGATGGAGGTGCCTGGGCCTCTGCTGTAGTGACTGGAGGGGCAGTGTCATCATCCTGCATCTGTTCCACATCCTCTACAAGATCATCGCCCAATGGTGGCACCTCAACCTGTGGCTCCCTGTGAGGTGCAGCTGCATTGGCCGAATCTTGAATAAGACATATATCAAGAGTCTTGGTTGCCTGAAGCAACCAATCATAATGCCAAACTGGTACACCGGAGTCCCTGTAAAGCTGGACGATGAGGCAAGGGAAAGGAAAAGTGGTGGTGGCCTTGAAGGCCCTCTCATGGATCACCTCGATCAGTATACAGACAAAATCAACCTCAACTCCCACTACCATGGCTGCGACTATCACCGCTCGGTCCCATGTAACCACATTGTCCGCCTTAGTGGGGGACAACCTATAACGTACCAGCAACCAAAAAAAATTTTCAGCAAAATTTAAGGTGGCCTTCCTGATGCCTATGCTCGGAGTACGGACCTACTTTGTTCACTCTCCATCCATGGAAAGATGTCGTGCTAGCCACCTAATAAGTGACTTCCGCTACTCGACATTCCTCTGAAATTCCCCACTCTGGATAATGCCCATGCAATAGTCTAGCTCTGCTGTATTGATGGGCAGAGTCTGATCCGAGTCATAGATAAACCTGCAGAGGGTGGCCTTGGAGATGTCCACAGAAAATCCCTGAACTAGTGTAGCCTCAGGAGGAGCCTGAGCTGTGGGATTGGCGCTCTTGGAGATTGACCCTCTAATAGTGGCGGCATATGAATCATATAACTCCCTGAATATCTCCTCACTGTATCTGCCTGGGGTCCGAGCCATCCACTCGTACCTGTGTCTACGAAAGATCCCCTCAATGACTGAAGTAGTGTGCAGGCTACCTGTGAGAGCCTGACGCTCCTCGGTGACTAGTCGACCATCTTGTCCTTCTCATTCAACATGCAGGAATCTCTGTATATCTGATACTGGCCCTCCACACACCATCAATTTGGTTCCTCAGCAATATGTGCAGGATCGGTATTTAGGGGCACTGGAATGTCACCCGTACTATCAGCTTTAGAAAATGACGCGGTGATGCCATTAGAACTGGAGCCATAGTCGGGTGCGGACTTAGAGCCAGCCGCTGATCCGATCGGTGTGGCCCCCTCATCAGATTGGGGGCAGCGACCACATTGGGAATCACCAGCTGAGCTTGGTTCCTCATAGTGCGAGGATAAGTAGGGGAAGTCTTGGTGTTGGGAGGACAAGGAAGGTGCCACATATTTCAATTTGCCCTTCGCGGCGTAACTTAGAGCTTGCTTGGGGACCATAGTACAGTAGAAGCTTATTTAGTACCAAAATAAGCTAATAAAACACTTGGATGAATTTTAGAACAAGAAACAAATCAAAACGAAAAACCAAAAATATTCTGGGCAGTAGCTAAATTGCCGACCCACGGTGGGCACCTACGGTCCGTGGTTGCATTCAAATGAAATGTCCCTTTTAGCATGTTTTCAATGTTTTTATGTATGGCTATCATACTTCGTGCATTTTTGTACTAACCCATATTTTTCTATAATTTCTCCAAGTGTATGGTCCGCTTCTCGAGGTGGTCATCATTGTGGCTAAAGCTTGGATTTGATCATTTCTCCTAGCTTGTTGGTGAGTCTTCATGATTCGAGAACGGATGTTTTCACTTAGTAGTTTCTTTCCCTGTATTTCCTTTTCATACTATGTTGTATGGGCTATGGCCCTTTTCATTTCGACTATTGTAATAAATGGCAAAATTGAGACAAGTCTAAACTTCCTCTTTCTTTTATGAAAATTTTGGACTGGAAATGTGTTTTTATGCTTATTGTTCTAATGCTTTATGTTATGATATGCTAAGTGGCTTACATGATACCTTTAGGGGTTCTATGTTCCTTGTTACATCTAGGGGTACCCCTGGGTCGTGACAAGTTCCATCTTTTTCTTCTTTCTCAACAAAAGTCTTCAAAGGTGAATTTCACAAACTTCTTGCTCAATTTATTCCCTCATTTTTACCACACCCCCAACTTTGACTTTTGGCGTAAGTTGGCTATTCAAACAGACCAAATGGTACCAAGCTATGTTCACACTCTCACAAGGTGGTCACAAAGAGGTATAACAACAATTTGGTTCACTCTCAAAAATTTGTGCCTATGATTATTTCTTTCATTCACCAATTCTAGTCAATTGGACCAATGACGCAAGTTCTAGGTATCACCAAGCACATATTTCAAGAAAACCTCACCACACAAGGCATTTAACACAATTATCGATCATGACTCTACAAGTTAAGCTCGCGTGCAACGATCATTACAAGACTCACTTCGATAATCGACTAGTCACAATGAGATGCTAAGAGTTCACACATGACTTATGCATCTCAAATTTTCCATATTGGACTTGCACAAACATAATTTTCAATCAATATCACTATTCAAGTCATCGCTATTGATCACAACCGAAACTCGAATGTGCAAGAGAACATCAACAACATTCATCCACCATCATTCCCATTCAAACAACACAAAAAGACAATTCATATCCAAACACTTATAGAATCAATAAAAACAACTAAACATCCAACAATCAACGTAATAAAAGAAAACAAAATAAATACAACCAAGAGGATAGGTATTAAGATACCGTAACCCCACAAAAAATATGAAACCATGTCCTCATTGTGAAAGAAAAACTGCATTTCTTAAAAGTAGATAAAAATAGGAAGAGAGTCAAGATCCCCCTGTCACGCTGTGTATCTGGGGTGATCTCAATCTGGGAATCACTGCCCAGCTCTCCTCCAATAGTGGGTTGTGCTCTACTAGGCCTAATCATCAATGTGTCTCAAAAAGAGGATTCCTTAGCTGCCTTGACCAAATCACCCTTCAGGTCCTCTAGGCCATCGAACACCGCCTCCTTATGATCTCCGAGGTCCTCCTCATCAATCTCTAGGTCATTAGTCTCATCACCATCATCAGCTATAGTAGCATCTCCGGTCACAGAGGTCGGAGGGATCTCAGAAATAACTGGTATCTCTGAACTAGGACCCTTGGGAATGTCCATATTTCCCCATAACATAGAAATGTCTATGGACTTCAGGTCGTCCATATCACATCAGAGTCCCACAATATCAGCCCGCCAGGTTCTCAAATCAGCGGCCTGGCAATCAGTTTGCTCACATGTCTCCACCCTCGCAGTTAATGCATCCAAAGCTTGGCCATGGGCCATAATCAGCTTGCGCTGTCCCTGTAAGTCCTCCCAAATGGGAGAAAGTACAACTTCAATAACTCGCTTAATCATGGAGGGATAACTACCTCAACTCTTAAAGCATGCACATCAACCGAATGGGCTAGGTGACCTATTTTATATATCATGGCCAGAGTCAATGGGGGTCGGGAGGTAGTAGCAGCTGAATTAGGAGGGACGGATGAGTTACGCATACCTATCGGCTCATCGGCTGGAGCATGAGGAGTAGTATCAGTCTCCATAGTCTTTACATCGACAACTAAAGATGTATCCACCGATGCTACTCTCCTCCGCTCGGACTTATCCTTCATATACTCCACCTCAATCCTCTAGATGTCGGTAGAAGAGATAGGAGTAACCTCCACATTAGTCTTGTCCATGAATGACACTCCAGCACAGTGACATAAATCATTGATTAGGACAAGGAAGGGTAATGAGGTCTGACTCTGTTTGGCCCTTATGGCCATCTCTAATGAAATAATCAACCCAAAATTAAGCCTCTCCCGATCAATAATGCACCTCAGAAGTGCAGCCTTCGGGTGCTGGTGGATGGACTCATTTTGAGACGACATTAAGGTGCTGCTAATGAACCCGAACCAATACCGAGTAGCGACATGAATGCCCCTTTTCTCAATAGGGACCCGCCTCTATCTATGGATGAGACATATCAGACAGTAATGGGGCCAACCACTTCTTCAAGTCTTCTAACAACTTGGTATTGAGAATCGTGGTCAAGGTGTGCATCAACGGGATTGTGCAAACTAGCAATTCATTGATGTTCGTTTCACTACACTTGACTGTCTTTCCACACACCTCAACAAACTCTAAAGGTGCCGCTGATCTATGGAATAAGAAGACTCATTGATTTCTAACTCTAGAGGTGACTCTCTTTCCACGCACCTCAACAAACGAAAGGAATGCGGTTGCAAAGGGTTAGTAATATAACAAAAGTTATAAATGCAGGAAAACTCACCGATCAGTTCAGCGACAGGCCGAATTCATTCAGCGAGACTTAAAGAGCTCGCCGAAAATCACAGAACAAAATATCCGAATTTCAACACAAAATGGTGAGGTTAAAGGTCATTCAGCGAGACACCGAATCTAATCGGTGAAACAAAAGTAGCTCACTGAATTTTACAGATTAATTTCTAAAAATTGAGCCTGAAAAAGGCGACATTACAGTCATTCGGTGAGTCACCGAGTCAAATCGGCGAGCACATACGTATCGCCGAAAGTTACAAAAACAAACATCAAATTTTCAGGTCTAAAAGGCGATGAAAGGTGTTAGTCGGTGAACCATCGAGTCATTCGGCGAGCTTGACTAAACTCGGCAAATGGCCCATCATGCCAGATTTATACCCCGACACATTATTTTCAACGCGCAACCTACGATACCCAAAATTAATCCCCATTCTATGCAATTCAAGACTATCCCATACCATTACAAACCCCAGGGTACTTAGACTTCCCTCAATTTACCTGAATTCGACAAAACAATGCCTTTTGCCCTTGAGAACGATGTTACCCAATCCATCATTTGGCAAATTCGAGTTACTCTGAATTCACCCACACCAAGCCCAACATGAAAACTCGCAATTCAAACAATTTAAACCCAAAACATAAAATCAATTAGGCCAAACACAAAATCTAACATGCTCGATTACCCAACATTATTTAACTATCGATTAAATGCACAAAGATACACGATAGATCCATCAAACACACAAACATGCTCAGAGTATGACATAAAATTATGACTAATTTAGGAAATCAACCTTATAAGTATACAAGGACACGATGATGGTAAAAGCAAAAATGAGCAAGGCAAAGAACTCCAATCACACAGCGACACCCACACAAAAATTCAGTAAAAACTAAGATTTAATATGAAGTTGAGAGAGTGAAAGAGTTGAAAAGTTCAAATTATGGAGAGGTTTTGAATTTAAAATGGTTGAAAACTTTTGACCCTTCAGTTCGCGCATCAGTCGGTGAGATTCATTAACGTTGCTGATCCACTTGGCGACGCGCCAAATTGATTTATGTCCGCCAAAATTTTCAAAACTCCAACCATTTGGTTGGTCAAAATGGGTGATCAACATCGGGCTCGCCGAACCACTCGACAGTACGCTGAGTAGGTTCTGAGCTCGCCCTTTAGCCTATTTCTCTCGAACTTCAAATTTTCAACCTCCACATCCAACAAACGTTATTCAAAGGCTAAAAAGTAAAACTTGGGTTGCCTCCCAAGAAGCGCCTTATTTAAAATCATGGCCCGACGTGGCCATTGGATCATGTCTCATTTTTTGGGTTCACCAAAGTATCACTTAGGAGCTCCCCTTTTGGCCTTGGATTTAAATGAGCCGAGATTTGACCCATCTGTGTTTCCAACTACTTATTGGATACCGAGTGTGATGTGACTGCTTTGTTAAGGGAAGAAACGTCGTCTTTCATATCCTTTAGCACCTTGTACGGTCCTTCCACTTTTTTCAAAATACGAGCAAGCATATCCTTGGTTTGGAAATTTTCTAGGATTAACACTTGGTTCTTTCATCTTTTGACGTTAGTAAGGAGGCACTTAACGATCTTTGTTCCTATCACTATCTCTCAAGTTCGTGCCACAGTAATGCCATTCACGTTCTCAATCTCTCCAACCATCATCACGCTCTCTATTCCAACCTTGATTTCTACCCTATCTTGGATAGCTCAGATGGGAACCCCCTGCTTAGTTCGATAAGATATGCACTTCTTCAAAATGCATGGATGTAAATCATCTATGTGATGCACCCCATGCAATCAGAGATAATTGAGAAGGGAACCCCATCCAACCTCACAAATTCGTAAATATAAAGCTTGACATAATCTTGTGATGAGAATGAAGTCATAATGGGAAGTAAGTGAGCCAGTTTTGTCATTCGGTCCACAATAACCCCAATTGAATTAAACTATCAACGGGTGCGGGATAAACCCGTAATGAAGTGCACATTCAAATATTCCCACTTTCATGTAGGAATACTAATGTCTTGAACCAAACCATAAAATTTATGTTTCTCAACTTTCACTTGTTGACAATTCAGACATTAACCTAAAAAAATTACAATATCCTTCTTCATTCCATTCCACCAATATAATTGCCATAAATCACAGTACATATTGGTAGTTCCTGGGTGAATAAAATACCGAGAACTGTGAGCTTATGTTAGAATCTAATTTCTCAACTCATTGACATTTGGAACACATAGCCATTCTTGATATCGAAGGACACCTCCCCCTTAGGAGAAAGCCTCAATAACATTTTTTGGAAACTGACTTATTTAATTCAACTAGCACCAGATCAAGATCTTGCTTAGCCTTCACATCTGGTACAAAATATGATTCAGAACCATTATGAACAACTATACCACCCTCATTTGAATCAACCAAGTGAATACCCAATCATGCCTATCTAGGAACATCATGAACTAACTCCTTCTTATCGTCCTCAACATGCACAACACTCCCCATAAATAGTCGACAAAGAGCATCCACCACCACATTCACCTTTTTGGGGTGATACACACGTCGTAATCCTTCAACAACTCAAGCCATCTTCTTTGGAAAAGATTCAAATCCTGTTGAGTGACCACATATTTCAAGCTTTTGTAGTTGGTAAATACATCTACATGAACACCATATAGGTAATGCCTCAAAATATTTAGAGAAAACACCATCACCGCTAACTCCAAATCATGGGTCGAATAATTCTTCTCATTCACTTTCAACTGTCTTAAAGCATAAGCAATGGCTTTCCCATGTTGCATCAAAACACAACCAAGATCAATCTGTGAAGCATTACAACAAACAAAAAAATTATCTCATCCTTCCGAAAATGTCAAAATAGGGGCCGAAGTGAGTCTATCCTTTAACTCTTGGAAACCCTTCTCACAACCTTCCAACTATAGGATTTTCACTTTTGTTTGAGTCAAGGTCGTCAAAGGTGAAGTAATAGATGAAAATCCTTCCACAAACCTTCTATTGTAATCGGCCAAACCCAAAAAACTCTTTATATCAGAAGCATACAAAGATCTAGGCCAATTCTTAACCATTTTCATTTTCTTAGGGTCGACTTGGATACCTTCACTTAAGACAATATGTCCAAGGAAAGAAATGGACCTCTACCAAAACTCACATTTGCTAAATATAGCATATAGCTCACAATACTTGAGAATATGTAAAACAATTCTCAAATGCTCAGCGTGCTCATCCTCGTTCGTGAGTAAATCAAAATATCATCAATAAACACAATCACAAACATATCAATATATTATTTAAAGACCATATTCATCCAATCCATAAACGCCACTAGGGCATTAGTCAAACCAAAAGGCATCACCAAAAACTCATAATGACCATATCGAGTTTGAAACATCGTATTCAGAATAACACTCTCTTTCACCCTCAATTGGTGATAACCCGACCAAAGGTCGACCTTAGAAAAGTAACTTGCTCCTTAAAGTTGATCAAATAAATCATATATCCTTGGAATATGATACTTATTCTTCATGGTAACCTTATTCAACTAGCGATAGTCAATGCACATTTGGAGAGAACATCTTTCTTTTGAACAAACAACACGAGAGCACCCTTTGGTGAAATACTCAGTCTAATAAAATCCTTATCCAACAAATATTTCAATTGATGCTTTAGCTCCTTAAGTTCTGTTGGGGTAATATGATAAGGAAGAATAGAGATAGGCTATGTACCAAAGTATGTTTCTATTTCAGGAGGAATACTAGGAAGATCATCATGTAACACTTCTGGAGTCTTATTCATATTTGAGCCTTGAATCAAGAGTAGGGATTTCAACATTTTATGCCTTATCCGATTAAGATGATAAATGCAACCATGATAACTTTCCTACCTTTTAGGCAAAATATGAACTGACCTTAAAAGCATAATTTCCACCTTCCCATGACATGATAGGTTCGTTCAGAACCTTGAATATGACCAATCAGGTCCTATAATGTATGGAAGCATAACATGCATGAAGCCAATCTATCCTAAGAAGAACTTCAAAATCTAACATATCAAGATCTATAAGATCAACATGAGTGACTCTATGAGAAACCAAAGTATGGTGATTTCTATTAACTCTCTTAGCCAGAATAGAATCAACAATGTGAGTACATACATGAAAGGGATCAGAAAGGATTTTGTGACCAATATCAAATCTCATAGCCATGATGAGTCGGGGATTTTGACTCATTTAGGGCTTATTGTTCTAGAATTTAGTGTCCTCAATTCCTATTTTATGCTCATAAGTAATGTTAAAATATTGATATGCAGAAATGAAGGCTAAAGAGTAAGGCAAGGATATTACAAGGTAAATAGGAGCTAAAAAGCTAAAAAAAGTTGAAGGAAAGCAAAGCTGGTACTCGCCAAAGCCACTCGGCGAGTCACCGAGTGGACCTTCAGCTCACCTAAATTTCCGCATGCCAGGCCATGGACAAAACTAACTTGGCAAGGAGACAAGTGAATCGGAACATGCCAAAGAGATCGGCGATGGCGATCAGGTTCGCCGAAAGTTACAAAAAGATTTGATGAAAAAGACACGCCAAAAAGTTGAGAAAAGGATCAACTTGGCGCATAGTCAAACTGGTCGGAAAACCAGACTTACTTCGCCGAGTTGACTGCGTGCTAAAATTCTGGGAAGGTATAAATGTAATAATTAAAAGAAGAGAAGGAGTTCCCATATTGTTTACTTCTGGATTTCTGAGTTTTTACATTTTACAACACTATATTTACAGTTTTGAGAAGAGATTTAGAGATTGTGAGAATTTTAGCTTAAAATCCAGCATTTGGGAATTGCAGATCGTTAGAAAATAAGATGAAAAACTTTGTTGGTAATAATTTCTTGTTTTTCGCTATGCTCTGGCTAAAACCTCTTTCCTTGGGGGTGTGATTATGTAGTTGAATGCATTAATTAACTAATAGGTTACTGATTTTATTGTTGTTTTGAAGTGGGGTCAATCAATTGTTCATGCTTTAATTGAGGAAATGTAGTTGCAAATGCAATTCCATCTTAGTTATCTATTCTTACTTGATAAAGATGTATTATAGTCGGATTATTGATTGATGATTGTATTGATTGCAACTTTAAATATAGCTTGATAAAGTAGGTTTGATTGTGACTTTACAAATCCAGCTTGAAAGAGTGGATTAATTATGGATTTGGGTTGTTTGGTTGTGTTTCACTCATTGATGTTTGAAAGAACTCACTTGAAATGCAGTAGTTGATCTAGAAATGACTATTACGCTCAAACCTAGCCTACCCACTGGGATTAAACAGCTATAAGTAGCTAGTAATCACCCATTACGTGAAATTAGAATTAAACTTATCATACTCCTAAGGTCCAATCTCTATTTGTTTACTACCCGTGTTAGCTTTCGTAATTTAGTTACCTAAATCCCCCCATTGGATGCTAATTTTTGAAACCTTGTGATTTACTTTAATGTTACGAAACCTTTACTTCTACAAATAATCAGGACACAATTTTACTTTTTAATTGAATTATTTACTATATCACTCCCTGTGGGATTGACCCCTACTCTTAGTTGGGTTTATACTTGATAGGAGCCGCCAACACTTAGAATTTGATGAAGTGTAGTTTAGCGTTATCAAGAATTAGTGACAATATATTGATACCTTTCCTCTTGGTTGTTTTTGTTTTATTTTGTTTTATTTTGTTGACTGTCGGATGTTTAGTTGTTGTTTTTATTTATTTTATAAGTGTTTGGATATGAATCGTCTTCTTGTGTTGTTTGAATGGAAATAATGATGGATGCATGTTGTCGATGTTCTCTTGCACATTTGAGTTTTAGTTGCGATCAATACCGATGACTTGAATAGTGCTCATGATTGAACAATATATTTGTGCAAATCCAATGAGGCAAATTTGAGTTGCATAAGTCATGTGTGAACTCTTAGCCCCTCATTGTGACTAGTCGATTGTTGAAGTGAGTCTTGTAAAAATTGTTGCACTCGAGATCAACTTGTAGAGTCATGATCGATAACTGTGTTGAATGTCTTGTGTGGTGAGATTTTATTGAAATATGTTCTTGGTGATACCTAGAACTTTCTCTGTTGGTCCAATTTACTAGCATTGGTGATTGATAAAAATGATCTTAGGCACAATTTTTTATGAGTGAACCAAATTGTTATTATACCTCTTTGTGACCACCTTGGGAAAGTGTGAACCTAGCTTGGCACCATTTGAGCCTAACCGTTTCTTTGGATGAAACATGAACACATTTGACCCTTTCCTCCCACCTAAAACCTTCATGAAGCCTTAGTCTGTTTGAATAGACAACTTAGGCCTAAAGCCTAAGTTGGGGGTGTGGTAAAAATGAGGAAATAAATTGAGCAAGAAGTTTGTGAAATTCACCTTTCAAGACTTGTGTTGAAAAAGAGGAAAAAAATGGAACCCCTCCATATACAAGAAGAGACCGAGAAAGAAAGAAAAACAAGAGAAAAAGATCAAAAATAATTTTTCATAATTTGTGCATTGGTGGAAAGAAAAGGGGTATCTGATGAGCCATTCAAGAGTTTTTCTATTTGAATACCCCAACGGTGGGCAGTGAAGATGAAAAGATTGAAACAAAATGAGAAGAAGTGAAATTCAATCCATGCTTCATGAAGGTAGAAGTCACTAATCCAAAATGATCATACCTTATACCCTCAGCCCAGTTACATGCCTTGAAAGACCTTGGTGATCTTGCATAAGCCGAATGAGATGTTGATCGGAAAATACGGGCAAGCCTATGGGTAAAATCATGAATGTGTTTGTCATTGAGAGTGTGAGAGTTGATTTTGATTCCTTAAACTATAATCTTTGATGAGATTTGTGAGAGCATGAAATCATTCATGATGTGAGGGCATTCAAATACTCTTGTTGAATTGAATTTGCATTTGAAGTGAGCATTGTGAGCTTAACCTCTATTTGATAATGACTAGTAATAGTTTAAAACTCTTAGTGCACAATTGAACATTGCATGAGTAGATTGAACCTCGTGTGCATTCATGTTGAGTCTCAAGTAGCACTATTTGCAAACATCCCTGTTGGCCTGATTGATATGGTGTTTTACTTGAGGACAAACAAAAGTTTAAGTTGGGAATGTTGATGAGTCGGGAATTTTGACTCATTTAGGTCTTATTATTCAAGGATGTAGTGTCCTCAATACCTATTTTATGCTCATAAAAGATGTTAAAATGTTGATATGTAGTAATGAATGCTAAAGAGTAAGGCAAGGACATTACGAGGAAAATTGGAGCGAAAAATCTGAAAAAAGTTGAAGGAAAGCAAAGCTAGCACTCGCCAAAGACACTTGGCGAGCAGACAAGCTATTCGACAACACGTCGAAGAGATCGACCATAACGATCTGGCTCGCCAAAAGTTAGAGAAAGATTTGATGAAAAAGCCACACCAAAAAGGCGATAAGAGGAGCAACTCGATGCATCTCCGAACTGGTCGTCAAACCCGACTTACTTCATCGAGTTGACTGCGTGCTGAAATTTTAGAAACGTATAAATGCAATTTTGAAAAGAAGAGAAGGAGTTCACACATTGTTTACTTCTAGGTGAGTTTTTACATTCTAGAACATTGTATTTACATTTTTGAATAAAGATTTAGAGATTGTGAGATTCTTAGCTTAAAATTCAACATTTGGGAATTGCAGATCGTTAGCAAATCGGATGGAAAACTTCATTGGTGTTGACATCCCTTTGAGAGCGCGCAACGTCGCGGTGATTGAAAAATTATTAATTAATCAATTTTAAAAAAAAAGTTAATTTTTTAACAAGGGGTAAAGAGGAGTCGCCACCTAATTTTAGAAAAACTAGGAAACCAATTAGTTAATTAACTTAAAAAAATATCTACAAAACCAATAGATTCTAGGTAAGGGGTTCAGGTTATTCTGAAAGGAAGGTGTTAGGCATCTTTCAAAATCCACAACTGTGGGTCCCGACTGAATTCATTTTTTCAAATTGAAGAGGAGATAAAAATAAATATACAAGTATAATAAACATGTGAGATACACAAGCAATAAAATAAAACAATAATGTAAGAAACAACCTAAGGTTTGCCTAATATCGATATATACAAGATAATGAATAAAGAATATATCGAACTTCATTCGAATATCTACAATGGGAAGCAACTCCGTGTACCTGTAAAGACACTCAGTAAAAGTGTTAGTAATGAATAAATATGAATAAATCAAATAATAACCCGTGTTATTAACATGGGAGATCTTCAAAATTGACAGTAATTTCTTCATCAACCAATTTTAACATACAAAAATATGAACTTAAACTAAATTTCCAACTTTTAACATTGGGGAGACCTAAAAAATTGATGCATAGATTTTTTCATTGGCCAATTTAACTTCTAACGTATTCAATAATATCCCAACAAAATAAAATAGTCCAAAACAACATTACTTTACCAATAACAAAAATGAGTAAATTACCGGAAACTATTATTCAATACTGACTCAAACAAAGCAATTAAGACTAGCGCAGTAATAAAAATAAATAAAATATATATGTAAAAGAAGATGAAACTAATAAATATTAATAACAATCAAAACCTAACAATATAAAATAATAAAAAAGGAGATCAGTCAACTTTATCCTAAACACTAAAGCCAAAATAGTGAGAGAAAATCATTTATGAATAAGTATTAATTCACAATACAATAAATAATGATTAAAAAAAATAACAAACAATACTCAATATAGAGCAAATCTGCAGGAAACACAAATAAGGAAATATGAGTAATGTAACATAAGAATATACAAGGAAACAAATTTAAATTACAATGGAAAAACTAACAATGACAAAGAAAATAAAAATTAATGGAAACAAACACAAACACCATAAATCCATAACCATCTTAAACAAAGCGTAATTTATAAGAAAAAAAACACAAATATTAATAAAACAAAGTAAAATCAACGAGAAGCAACCCAATAATGTGAAAAAAATAACAATTAATATCAAAACAAGAACAACAAAGTGATAAAGTACGGGTTGCCGAAGTATTATTTTCTGGTAAGATTTCGAAGCTTTCAGGCGTAGTCTTATTTAAGTCTCTCGGCGCAAGATCTGGTGGTTTGTGGTTATTCCGTCGGTGGATTTGAAGCTTCCTGGTACCAGTGATAGAGCTCGTGGGTCGCTAGTTGAGAGGGGAAGATGACTAGTTGGCCGGAGACAAATGGGAAAAACAAAAGGGGTTTTTGGGTGGTTTTTAATGGAGTTTGTGGTTTGGGGTTATCTGTTGCTGCTGATAGCAGCAAGAAGGAGAAGGTAAAATGATTGGGGTTTTGTTTGGATTTTGGGTGGAGTTTTGGCTTTGTTTCGGAGTTATGTAAGCTTACTCCGGCGGTAAGCTTCGCCGGAGAAGACGAGGGAGACGCTGGTGTGTTTTGGCTGGTTATTACTCGATTTGTTTGGACAGTGAAAGATCGTGGAAAGGGGGAGCAACAGTGGTATTTGTTTGCTGGAGAAAATAGGAGAAAACAAACGGGTTTTTTTTTGGTGGTGGACTCGCCAGATTCCGGTGTATCTCCTGCTACTTGCTGGAGAAATAATACACAATAAAGAATTTCTTAAACACTTAAAAATCTGAAAATTACCCCTAGAATCTTATCCACCACCCCTTAATGAACAAGTTATTCTTTAAATAGGAAACTGAAAACCACCAATAGTACAATACCACTATCTTAAAATCGTGGGATAAAACCACCGGTTCATAAAATATCTGTGTATGAAATATTATCCATATCAGAATGAATTTCTTGACTGTGCAAAATATAAAAAATAAATAATAACAAATGTAATAGATAAAATGAATATGAAAAAAAGTAATAACGTAACCAATGACATGTAAAAAATGCAATTTAATAGAAATAATGATTTTATAAAAATGAATAAATATTTGAATGTATTCAACCGACTGTTAAGAAATAATATAAATAGAATTAATCCGATAAAAATCTTAATACTTTGAGAATAAGGATAATTATCGATAAATTACATTAAAAAATGGCAAAACATGTATTTTGAACTATTTAAAAAATAAAATACTTAAAAAGTTTTAACTTTAGAAATACCATACAAAAATTTGGTGTCAACAACTTGCCCCTTTGTTTGATTAGGATCGATGAAAGAGATCCTGGTCGAACAAAGTTGACGAACCCAAATTTGGTTTGATAACTTTTGAAAAATACAATATGAGATGTCAGTAGAGATTTTGAACAATACTCTACATCCGTTAATGGGCTGAAAATAAGAAACAAAAGGCAAAGATTAATGGTAAACTGAACAACATTTACATACCTTCAATTCGATGTTACTTTCAAAATTGCACAATGAAGGTAGTGTACCTCTTTGAAAGGAGGATGATGTGAATAACGGGTCATTTTGAACGAGGTGACAACTTAACTTGTCTTTTGAAAGGCCAACAACCCCACTTGAACTTAACGTGTCACTTGAATGGAGATGACGACCCAACCTATCTCTTGAAAGGCAGACGATCCAATTTGAATATAACATGTCACTTTGAACGAGGTGACAACCCAACGTGTCTCTTTGAAAGGAGGATGACCCAATTTGAATATAACATGTCACTTTGAATGAAGTGACAACCCAACGTGTCTCTTTGAAATGCCAACGACTGAACTTGAACTTAACGTGTCACTTGAAGGGAGATGACGACCAAACCCGTCTCTTGAAAGGCAGACGACCCAATTTGAATGTAACATGTCACTTTGAACGAGGTGACAACCCAACTTGTCACTTTCAACGAGGTGACAACCCAACGCGTCTCTTTGAAAGGCGAACGACCCAACTTGAATATAAAATATCACTTTGAACGAGGTGACAACCCAACGTGTTTCTTTGAAAGGCGGACGAACCAACTTGAACTTAACGTGCCATTTGAAGGAGATGACAACCCAATCTTGAACTTAAAGTGTCACTTGAAGGGATGTGACAACCCAACGCGTCTATTGAAAGGCAGATGACCTAATTTGAATTTAACTTGTTACTTTGAATGAAGTGATAACCCAACATGTCTCTTTGAAAGGCAGACGACCCAACTTGAACCTAACGTGCCATTTGAAGGGAGATGACAACCCAAGCTTGAACTTAATATGAATGGTGTATCACAAAATCTGGAATAACAATGTTAGTACTAAATATAACTTTAATGCAACATAAATTATGCAAATATGGCCTCATATAAATAAGGTATTAAGCAGTGCAACAATTAAAACTTAATAACATCATGAATAAAAAAAAATGTCAATTTGAAATGGAAGAACAAAATAAAAAGTGTCATAATGAACGGCATGACAACCCAATTTTAAAAATCATCATTTTATTTGAGATAACAAATTAATTTTTTTTAAATGTCATTTTGAAAGGTATGATGACCTAAATTTAAAAAGATGTCATTTTAAAGGGTATGACTACCCAAATTTAAGAAAATATCATTTTGAAGGGTATGCCGACCCAAATTAAAAAAAATTCATTTTGAAGGGTATGACGACCCAAAAATACAATTTTAACTATGAAACGGTCTACAAAGTTACTTTGTACAAGAATCAACAAAGAAATGATCCACAAAGTTGGCTTGGATAAATATCAATATTGAAACGGTCCACAAAGTTGGTATGGACAAATATCAACAATTAAACGATCCATAAAGTTGGTATGGACAAATATTGAAAAGTGGGTTTCAACCCATTTTTATTTTATGAACAATGAAACATATTTTAACTTGGTTAGCGCCAACAATATTATTGTACAAAACTTTCTCACAATTCTTTCTCTTTCAAGTGAGATTGACTTCGAGGTAATTCTTATGGATTCAAGTGGTACCTCAAATGTACTCAAGTAACGACAAGATTTGTCCATCTTAGTACAAATAAAGGCTTTGAACTAGACCTAAAATCATGTTTCAAGTGACCTCACTGCAAAAAAAGTCTCAATTTGCAGACATTTAAAGTATTTTGATTTGGGAACATTTGAAAAAGCACACTCGCACTCAGAAAAAATGTTCAACACATGCAATTGTGATACCATAGGCTTGACCTTCATGTAAATCCCACTAATGTGAGAACATTTGAACTAAAATCATGTAGGGCTTGTTAATGACTTGTAATGTAGGCTTAGGGATGGGTAGGATAGTCATTTGGGATAAACGTGACTTAATCCTTTCTTGAGCATTGCACTGAATTTGTGTTTTCAACTTTTGCTACACTTTTAGTGTTTGATCCTCTTTATTGTCCCTTCTCTTTTGTACTTTTTGACTTCTTGTGGAGTTTTGCTTGTCTAAGATTTTCCCCTTTCTCTTCATCTTTTAAAGTTTCTCCTGATTGTTTGGAGTGTTTGTTCTTCTTTTGTTAAAATTCTGCTTGTTTGAACTTGTGGGGAATTTTCAACTCTTGTTTGTTTCTTTTGAAGTCATTTTTGTATTCTTGACTTTTATGGACTTTGGTAACTTTTGTCTTTGACAAATTTGAACTTTGAATCTTCTTTTGTAACGTGCACATCTTTAGTGCGCTCAAGAAAGTCAGGCCAAAATAGGGTTAGTGCGTATAAGCACTCAGAAAGGGTATAGGCTAAAATGTGGTTGTCCAAAGAAAAGACTCAAGGCTCAAGGTGGGACATACTAAGGATTATTGTCATTTGGTAGGCTTTGATAGGCACAGGCGGGTCAAAGAAAGCCTACAATCATTTTTCAAATCAAACGTTACTCAAGATTTTGCCTCAACTACATTCAGGCCAAGTTCTAGATCAACAACACAACACCATTGAATTTAATTCAAAACTCACCACACAATGCCAATGAAACAATGAATCTGGTTTTGTTCTAATCTTCAATGTATGCAAAAGAATATTTTCAAGTGTTACAAAAGTTTGAATGAGAGGTACCAAAAGAATCTATGGTTTAACTAGAAGTCAATCTTCTCTATTGTATAAATTATTTTTCACATGCACACTTGAATTGTGTTGGCACCAACCAAGAAAATAATGATTTCAAAATATAAACATTTTAAAAGAATAAAAAATATGAAAAATCTTAGAGAATAAAGAATATCGAACCCTAGAAAGGCTGCCTACGTATCACATTAATGAGAATCACGTTTGCTTAGTTCGTTCAGACAAGACATAAAACGATTTTGAGGAATTTTTTGAAAAAATAATTGAAATGAAAAACCAAGGAGTCACATAGAAGGGCGGACAACACACATTTAACAACAAATCTTTAATTATTATTTAAAGAAAAGGTAACAAAAATAAAAAAATAACAAGTCACACTGAAAGGCAGACCACCCAAATTTAACAATTTTTTTTTTATTATTTGAAGAAAAAGTAACAAAAATGAAAGATGAATGAGTCACATTGAAGGGCGGACCACCCAAACTTTAAAAATGTCAAACAAAACAATCATTTTTTAATGGAATGTAAGATAAATAAAATCAAAGATATACAATGAATATAACATCACATACAAAAAATTAATGAAGAGGTACAAACCAACTTGGAGCGATGCTCCCATAAATTTGGTGTTAGAGTATAACCTTGGTAAATTTTTTGAGGGCATTCCTTAAAATTTTTGCCCCTGTTTCAGCTTTAGCAACCTCCGGTATTCAATCTTGTACCAACTATCTCCTCTGTAAAATTTTTGGAGACTTCCTAAACATAATTGCCCCAGTTTCTGCTTTAAAATAATGAAAAACTTACGGGGAACATGACCGAGCCCTTATGGCGCCTACGTATCCCGTTGAAGCAGGAATCAGGTCAAACGTAGTTCCAACCAAATTGTGACTTACATGAAGATTGGAAAGAAATTATGAGTGTTCTAAAACTAGGTGACCAAAAGTGGCTTTTGAAAGACCGAAAATCCAAGCGGACAACTTAGGTTCTAGCACACGACAACCATTGGACGTATGACGAACCAAAAAATTGCTGATCATTCCAAAAAATGGTTGAGTATAAAAAAGCCCGACTGCAATTACGCAAAACCGTTCCTTAATATACTATATGCATGTCGAAAAATGCCATGAATGCAATGACAATGTACATACAATTAAACAAATAATGAATAAACCACAAGTGAAATATATAAATAATAAACGAAATATACAAGATACAAAATATAACACAATAAAAGAAAAACCTCCTCAATTTGAAAAAATGAACTCATAATGGTTAGAACCTCTATTTTCCCAGAAGAGTCGTCATTCTGTTTCCATCCTTTTGAGAGGGCACAACGTCGCGGTGACTCAAAAATTAATAATTAATCAATTTTAAAAAAGAGTTAAAAGAATTTTAGAAGGGGTAAAATGGGTAAAAGGGAGTCGCCATCTAATTTTAGGAAAACTAGGAAACCAATGAATTAATTAACAAAAAAAATTGTCTACGAAACCAATAAATTCTAGGTAAGGGGTTCAAGTTATTTCGAAGGAAAGGTGTTAGACATCCTTCGAAATCCACAACTTTGGGTCCCGACCGTATTCATTTTTTCAAATTGAGGAGGAGATAAAAAGAAATATACAAGTTTAATAAACATGTGATAAACACAAGTAATAAAATAAAATAATAATATAAGAAACGGCCTAAGGTTTGCCTAACATCGATATATACAAGATAATGAATAAAGAATATAATTCAAACTTCATTCGAATATCTTCAATGGGAAGCAACTCCGTGTACCTGTAAAGACACTTAGTAAAAGTGTTAGTAATGAATAAATATGAATAAATCAAATAATAACTTAAAAATAAAAACCCGTCTTATTAACATGGGAGGCCTTGGAATCGACGGTAATTTCTTAAACTAAATTTCTGTCTTTTAACATTGGAGAGGCCTCGAAAACCGACGGAGAATTTTTTTTTAATTGGCCAATTTAACTTATAACGTATTCGATATTATCCCAACAAAATAAAATAGTCCAAAACAACATAACTTTAACAATGACCAAAATGAGTAAATTCCCCGAAAATATTACACAATACTGACTCAAACAAAGCAATTAAGACTAGCGCAGTAATACAAATAAATAAAATGTATAGGTAAAAAAAGACGAAACAAACAAATATTAATAACAATCAAAACCTAACAATATAAAATAATAAGAAAGGAGACCAGTCAACTTTATCCTAAACACTAAAACCAAAATAGTGAGAGAAAATCATTTATGCATAAGTATTAATTCACAATACTCAAAATAGAGCAAATTTGCAGGAAACACATATAAGGAAATATGAGTAATGTACCAAAAGAACTAAACAAAGAAACAGATTCAAATTACCTTGGAAAAACTAACGATAACAATGAAAATAAAATTTGATGTAAACAAACACAAACACCATAAATCCATAACCATCTTAAACAAAACATAATTTATAAGGAAACACACATACAAATATAAATAAAATAAAGTAAAATCAAAGAGAAACAACCCAATAATGTGAAAATAATAACAATTAGTATCAAAATAAGAACAAAAAAATGATGAAATACGGGTTACCGAAGTATTATTTTCTGGTAAGATTTGGAAGCTTTCAGGCGTAGTCTGGTTGAAGTCTCTCGGCGTAAGATCTGGTAGTTTGTGGTTATTCCGTTGATGGATTTGAAGCTTGTTGGTAGCATCGATAGGACTGGTTGGCCGGAGAAAAATTGGAAAAACAAAAGGGGTTTTTGGGTGGTTTTTAATGGAGTTTGGGGTCTGGAGTTGTTTGTTGCTGATAGCAGCTAGAAGGAAAAGGTAAAATGGTTGGGGGTTTTGTTTCGAGTTTGGGTGAAGTTTTGGCTTTGGTTCGGAGTTGTGTAAGCTTACTTCGACGGTAAGCTTCGCCGGAGAAGATGAAGGAGACGCTGGTGTGTTGTGGCTGGTTGTTACTCGATATGTTTGGACAGTGAAGGATCGGGGAAAGTGGGAGCAACAGTGGTCTTTGTTTGTTTGAGAAATTGGGAGAAAACAAACGGGGTTTTTTGGTGGTGGACTCGCCGGGTTCTGGCGTAACTCCGACGACTTGCCGGAAAAATAATGAACAATAAAGAATTTTTTAAACACTAAAAAATCTGAAAATTACCCCTAGAACTTATCCACCACCCCTTAACTTAATTAAAAAGCTATTCTTTAAATATGAAATTGAAAACCAGCAATAGTACAATATCACTATCTTAAAACCGTGGGCCAAAACCACCGGTTAATAAAATAACTGTGTATGAAATATTATCCATATCAGAATGAATTTTTGGACTGTGAAAAATATAAAAAATGAATAATAACAAATGTAAGAGATAAAATGAATATGAAAAAAAAGGTATGAACGTAACCAATGACATGTAAAAAATACAATTTAACAGAAATAATAATTTTATAAAAAATAAACTAATATTTGAACGTATTCAACCGACTATGGCAAAATAATATAAACAGAATTAATCCGATAAAAATCTTAATACTTTGAGAATAAGGATAATTATCAACAAATTGCATTAAAAAATGGCAAAACATGTATTTTGAACTAATTAAAAAATAAAATACTTAAAAAAGCATTAACTTTTGAAATATTAGACAAAATTTGGTGTCAACAATTGGTAATGATTTCATGTTTTTTCGCTATGCTTGACTTAAACCCCTTTCCTTGGGGGTGCGATTATATAGTTGAATGCATTAATTAGCTAATGGGTGTTTTTAGTTACTGATTTTCTTGTTGTTTTGAAATGGGTTCAATCAATTGTTCATGCTTTAATTGAGAAATTGTAGTTGCAAATGCAATTCTAGCTTAGTTCTCTATTCTTGCTTGATAAAGAGGTATTAGAGTCGGATTATTGATTGATAGTTGTATTGATCACATCTTTAAGAATATAGCTTGAGAAAGTGGGTTTGATTGCGACTTTACAAATCCACCTTGAAAGAGTGGATTAATTAAGGATTTGGGTTGTTTGGTTGTGTTTCGCACGTTGAGGTTCGAAAGAATCACTTGAAACGCTGTAGTTGATTGAGAAATGACTATTTCACTCAAAACCTGACCTACCCACTGAGATTAAACACCTATAAGTAACTAGTAATCACCCATTACGCAAAATTAGCATTCAACTTATCACACTCCTAAGGTCCAATCTCTATTTGTTTACTACCCGTGTTAGCTTTCGTAATTTTGTTACCTAAATCCGCCATTTGATATTAATAGTTTAAACCTTGTGATTTATTTTAATGTTGCGAAACCTTTACTTCTACAAACGATCAGGACATAATTTTACTTCTTAATCGAATTCTCTACTGTATCACTCCCCCTTAGATCAACCCGAACTCTTAGTTAGATTTATACTTGTTAGTGACCGCCTACACTAAGAATTGGATGAAGTGTAGTTGAGCCTTATCAGGCCACATAAGGAGTAACAAATGACAGGGTAGCACCCAGATTAAGTAAATCATAAACATCAACATGAAGGACTTTGAATATACCAGTCACCACATAAAGAGAACCCTCGCGATCATGTCGAGTCTGAAGAGAATAAAATATATTTTTCTTTGGAGAACCCGAACCAGAACCACTAGGTTGAACTTGCCTACCATCCCTTCCCTTCATAGCAAGCAACGAGAAATCTCTCATCTTGCGACAATTCTTTCCACAATTAAAGGAACCGCCCACACCAACCAAAATATTTTCCATCATGCATCATACCACACCTTGAGAAAGCAGAAATAGAATATCCATTTCCATCACCTACTTGAGGCTTAGGGTTAGACACGTTATTTTTTTTGAACCTAGGAGTCGGAGCATTAGAAGAACCTTGATAGGAAAACTTGTGTCGAAATTGATGAAGCCCATGTCCACCGAACCTAGAATGAAAGAAGTCACCATCATCGATCCTTACCATTTATTTGAGCCTTTCCTCCTCAATTTGTTGGGCATGTATCATCAAATGAGAGATATACATCTCCTCAATCAATATGGCGGTACGACACACTTTGACAACCAAGTCGGAAACTCCCGACACAATCTAACTCATCATTGCCCTTTAGTCGGCAACTATAGTCGGAGCATACTTAGCCAATTGAGTGAACTTGAAAGCACACTCCTTAACACTAGCATTCCCTTGACAAAGATTATTGAACTCAAGCACCTTTTCCTCCCTCATCTCAAGAGGAAAGAAAAAAATCAAGAAAATATCCTTTGAATTTCTTCCAATCAAGAGGACTCGCATCTATCCCCCTCTCACTTTTCTATTGTTCAAACCAAACTTGAGCAATGCCCTTGAGTTTATAAGCGGCCAAATTTGCCTTCTCTACCATAGACACTCCCACAATTCCCACTATCTTATACACCTCATCAATAAACTCTTGAGTATCTCAACCTTGGAACCATAGAACAATGAATGATTTATCCTAGTGAAGTCTCTTTTCCTTGTTGAGGATGTACCCACATTTGGGTTCAATGGAGCAATGTTTTCTCTTTTATCTTGGGCCGTAATAGTTTGAGACAAAACTTGGAAGTGGCTTAGAATTTGGCATGAGTCCCTTGCTCGACTAAAGGGTGAACCGAAACTTGAGAAACCCCCGGCTCCACATTCTCACCCACATTCCTTCTCACATAAGCTCTTCGAGGGGCCAGATCCTGAATAATATTGAACTGGACTTCGGAGAATGATCTTTATAGAGATAGACTCCATGGCATGACTTTAGAGTAATTAAAGAAGTGAAGTTCCCTAAAGGTTTTGTAGCCTCCTATTCATAAGTGTGGCACGCTTCACACTCATGAACAAAACTCTACGCAATGCGGATTGTGAGTCATCCTAGAACCTTTTCTAAAATGTTCTCTAATACCAAGGTAGTCACATCCCAAAGTACACCTTAGATGTGAAATGACATATATGACCTCAAGAGGTCCTATAGAACAATTTACAAGCATACAAAATAATATAATAGAAAAAAAGTAAAGAATCTCATATGAATAGGAAAGTTTGCGATAAAAGTAAAAATCTAACATAGTCTTCACAAGCCATTCTAATACATCAAAAGAACTGGTCGGGATGTAACCCTCACACCATGTACAATGTCTGAAACTAAAACATAGGAAAATGAAGTAAAGGCGACATGATCCTAGAAATATGAGGACTCACCAACTCTGCATACTTCAAGTTATCACCAACCAGCCAGAGGAAGTGTCTCACCCTATATTATTAAACAATATATGCACAAGTATACAATAGAACATGAAATGTACTAAGTATAAGGGATATGCATAAAATGTAAAACATGATCATAAGGGGACATAAAGGAAAACATGAAATACATGACCAAGCTAAACATCATAAACCTTTAAAGAACATCATCAATCATGAACATGATCCATGCATCTTAAAATCTCATTGAAACCTTCATATAAATATTTAGAGAAACATAGATCATTTTGTGGGATATTTACCATTAACCGACATAGACCACATGAGCTATAACGTGGAATCCAGTGTCTTGCCCCCACTCCGAAAAGAGATGTCCTTGCTTGCCAAGGCAAAGACCTTGAACTTCTATCTTAGGTGGATCTACTAGCTATGTCTTATTAAAACAACCTACATGGGAATGTAGTTAAGGACATGAGATTA
Organism: Solanum chiquidenum; assembly: GCA_029582725.1. NCBI lineage: Eukaryota > Viridiplantae > Streptophyta > Magnoliopsida > Solanales > Solanaceae > Solanum > Solanum chiquidenum. The sequence goes on along the minus strand of JAJOOS010003569.1, from coordinate 39,369 downwards.
CTACTAGAGACTCGGCCTCTACGAACAGAAGAGCCTCCATCTCAATATCCTGTCAGTGCTAAGTAAAATCCCAAAGGAATAGTCATAACATAAGCATATCATCATACATGAAAAAACACAATTAATTTACTAGTCCAAGATTAAAACATCATAGAGTAGCTCCTTAAATCATGTGTGAGAAAGCCTTTCACCAATCATAATTTCTTAATGTGAGAAAAACTTTCAAAATTTTATTGATGCTTATCATAGAACAACCTAGATCATAAAATATTACTTTTCATAAATCATATATAACCTTATGAAAACATCATTCATAGATTCATAGTTTCTTCATAAAATTCATGTCCTTAAGAGTTTATAGTCAAAAATAATAATCCAGATATGGGTTCATGTGAAATCACATGGAAAATATGTAATTGAGTCAAAATAATCATATAAGATCAAAATCAAACAATTAAATAAACACAATTAGAACCTATGAAGAATTGAATGAAACCCTAATCAATTTTGGAGAATTGAGAAACCTTGGGGCTAAATGGGTGAATGGAACCCATTGATGAAGCCCTACATACCTTTCTATTAAAATCTCAAAATCAATGGTGAAAAGGATACTTGATTTGGAAACCCTAGCTTCTTCTTGTTGAACTTGAGAGAGAATTGGGGAAGATGAATGTAGATGGAATTAGGAGATTTGAGTGAATGATAGATTTGGGGTAGTTTTAGGGGTAGAAGGTAGTTATAGGACTTAGAAATATGGGTAATACGACATAGTATAATCAATTAATGCATAGCAAAATATTCAAATACCCTGAAAAATAACTATTGGATGGTTCCTACGGTCCGTAGAACTTTCTAGAACCCGTACTGGTCAACCGTAGAACCAACTACAGGAACCTAAAAATTCAATCATTTTCCATGAGACCTTTCTAAGGTACATCTAAATTCCTACGGTCTGTAGACCCTATCCGTAGAACCCAACTTTAAGTCCAGAATTTCACCAAGTATGGGACCTTTCTACGAGACCCCTTCTACTACTCGTAGAGCTAACTATGAACTGTTAAAACCTTCCATAGACTTGAGGTCCTAAATCAAATCTCTGAATCCATCCTACAAGTGTCATCTATGGCTCGTCAAACCTCCTACTGTTCATCCTATCAAGTCGTAGGTAAAACTTCAGAAACTTAATTTTCAAATATTTATTATGGGTCATATGATTCACTTCCTATGGACCGTAGGACTTTCTACGATTCGTTGGTTAGAATCGTAGAACCTTCTTTGGTGCTAAAATCAACATTTTCCCTCTTTTTTTTACTTTCTAAATTCCGAGGTGTTACGACCCTTCCTTGAGATTAAGAGGTTAGAAGTTTGTCTTTATTTGTATATCTTGTATAATGATCGAGAAGTGTACTTGATGTTTTGAAGTTTGTGTATGGCCTAAATATTTGTATCAACCAAAGTGGTGACGTTCCTAGTTTTTTTTTAGATGAGCTTTAATGCTTGCTCGAGGACGAGCAAAAGTTTAAGTGAGGAGTGTTGATATGAGGCCAAAAAACATATTTTAAATCATTATTTGCCTCATATTTATTATTTTTATTTTTCCTTTATAGCATGGATTTTATGAATTGTGCTTAATAATGTATTTTATTTGCAGGATTAAATTGGTATGAAGATAAATAAATTTGGAGCTAAAACAAAATAAAGATGGAAGATTATATAAGGACATCAAGCTGACAACATAATGGATTAAATTGAATATTAAATTAATATTTATATATATATATATTGGAATGTTTCTAGAAATCAAATAAAGGAAATTGTTGGGTCATTACCTTGCTGCCATGTGAAAATAAATGAAGGCCACAACAAATTGTGGTGAGGCAGCGAACATAATATGTGAACAACGAGGAAATCCAATTCCTTTTGGGTTTTAGGTTTTCCAATTTATTTTGGACTCAATTCTTTTATTTAGGGTTTCTTATATCTATAAATAGTCCATAGAAATAATCATTGGGAAAAACATCATACTTTGTAGTGCAAAGTCGTCATACTTTTTAAGGTTCTTGTCTTATTATTTTCTAAACATTAGTAGCTAAATACCCTTGTTCTGGGGATGTAGCTATGGATGCTTGTTGACCATCAATTTTATGAATGAATTTGATTATCATATAAATTATTCTTGTATTTTTTATTTAGAATTTAATGATTGATTACCATTGAAATAAATTCATTATCTATTCTTGAACTCGAGAGACGAATAGGTAGATAGACTAGATAATACAAAGAGCACGATCTTTCTTGTATATCACTTGTTTAGATTTGTGTTTAGAATTAACATCCACACGAACAACATGCTTGCTTACGAAATTGGATAAAAAATAAATTCTCAACAATTGAGTCTGTCTATCCCCACTCAATGATGTATTAGACGGTCAACTAGGGTAGGTGGTTAGAGGTCGAGAGATCATGATCATAATATCAACCCTATAAATCAATAATTTGATAACCTTATGAAATTCTTTATAGTGATGTGATGCATGAATTTGTAGTATGTTGTAGCCCTGAAAATTTTCCTTTCTAAGATAATTTTATTATTTAATTCTTACATGTTAGTTTACAAATAAAAATCAAATCCTCTTGTCACGTTTGAATAAAATAATTTGAATTATTATAATTTGGTAGATAGTGAATTGAAAAGTCCTTTGAGTTCGACAATCCAACTTTTTGGAGCCATTATATTACTTGTGCGACCACGTACACTTGCATGTGCATTTGGGAGCAACACATACCCTTCATAAAACTCTTGAATACATGTAGGAACATAAGGGTCTCGAGCCCTAGTGAACTTTTAAAATTGATGGAACTAGATAGTTTTCCATATATCTAGATACATGTCCATAACCCCATCCTTGGACAACTTCTTTTCTTCCAAAATAGTTCATAAACCCACAACCTTTAGCTGGTTCATAGAGCGGGTGCAACTATAGGAATCACCCGGAAGACAACATTAGCCAATGGATCATGAAAAGTTTCTAACTGTATCTTAGTCCTCCTCATCTTTGGAGGTTATGTCTCACCCAATGGAGCACACATTAGAGTGGTAGATCCCTCATCTCTATCCACATCATCGGTCCATGAATATTCAAGTGAGCGTGAGTTAGGACTGTCATCCGTGTTCTTCTTTCCTTTACCACTCATATACATAGACTTATGTTGAGTGAGCTTGTTGTTCACTCAGATCAGAGATAACCATCGCTTTACTTTCTTTCAGGATGAAGGGTTGTTTGGTGTGGTATTCTTCTGGAGTACCTAGTTTTGACGGGCCATATCTGCACAACAAGACACAAAAAAATACATTTCAGGTGAAGGGTTAGTTAAAAAAGTATGAATTGAAAAAATTAGAAAGCTAGGCTCTGGTGCTCGCCGAAGTTGTTCGGCGACTCACCAAAGTTGTTCAACAACTCGTCGAACTCACTTGGCCAGCTGTAGGGACCTTGTCGAAAACTTAATAGGTTCATGTAGGAAAGTTGGAAACTTCGGCGAGATAAAAGGCAATATAGTGACTCACAGGGTGAACTCGGTGAGCTAGAAGATCCTCGCTGAATAATTTTGAGGCTCTGCTGCACATTTAAAATGATTCGGCGATGGAGTAAACATAATGCTATAGGACTAACACCTTCAGTGAGCCTGATGGAGCTCGTCAACCAAGATTTTAACACCCCACCCCATTTTTTAAAACTTTTATTTCGAGAAACCCAATGATAAAGTAATTAAGCATAATAATTTTCCAATTATAACCTACACACGATGTTTTAACACACATGATACTTATGCTTCCCCCGCAATCAATTTAAAATCAACAACTTGTCGATTTCTCTTGAGAAAGACGTCACCCAATCTATCATTGGGCTAAATAAAGTTGATTTATTGAATTCGGGTTACTTAGACTTCACCCAACACCAATCAATCAATTAGCATAGAAAAAATTCACCAAACTATTACACCCATTCACCTTTATCAATTATAATCCACAAGTAGCAATCCAATATAAATTTCAATATAAATTGACATGAACACAAGATTTAAGCATAATCAACACACAATGATGGCTAATATATCTATACTACTCAGACCCACAATCAATTCTAAAGTATGTTTACAAGAATTAAAAATTGTGGACAAAATTTTACAAGAGAAAACAACCTCAATTTTGTATAGAAGATAATCAAAAGTAGAGAGCGCAATGAAGGAATCCACAAAGATACAGTTGAATGTTTTAACTAGATAGGGAATGAAAAATAAATACCTAGTGTTATAAGAATGGGAGGAAACAGAGAATTTTGAAAGAATTTCAAAAGTTTTAATTTAAAAGGTAAGATGACCCTTTTCCCTTGAATTAGCATAATTATCAATGAGCATTGACTAAAATTGCCGATCACGTTTGGTGACTCACCAATTGGGCTCGAGCTTGCCTTAAACATCAGAGAGGCTTGTTGGGTTTAAATGGCGAGCATAATGACCTCGCCGAATGAACTTGGTGAGTTGCCAAATAAGGTTCTCCTCTCCTGATACTTTAGAAACGTCAGCAATCTTCGAGGCCCAAAAAGCAACGCTAGTGCGCGAGCTTGCAAGAGGCTCAATGACTCATCGATTGGATATGGTACTCTCCTTTTATGCCGGATACTTCCAAAGTCAACTCCAATCTCTACATTCAACAAACATTATTGATAACGACAGAGAGTAAAACTTGGGTTGCTTCCCTAGAAGTTCCTTAGTTTACATCGTGGCATGATGTGTATAGGTAACTCAAGCGTCATTCAAATACACAACATCAATCATAGCCACATTAGGACGCTTCCCAAAATAGAGTTTGAGCCTTTGACCATTCACCTTGAATTTGAGTCATCCTTACTGTCGACTTCAATAGCCATATTCTCAAAATCACAAACCACCTAAAAAGATCCCGACCTTTTGGACTTAGGTTTTTGTAGAAATAATATAAGCCTCAAAATGTAGAGCAACACCGAATCACCCACTTTAAACTCTCTTGTAGGATCTTAGAATCATGTCACTTCTTCATCCTTTCTTTATATAGGGCTAAAATTTAATAATCACTCAATCAGAACTATTCCTTTGCATGTAACTGATCAACACACCCTTTTGAGGCATCTTCCCAATTTAATTTCAATTTCTTCAAGGCCCACAATGTCTTATGCTCTAGCTCAACTGAGAAATGACACAAATTTCCAAATAAAAGATAATATGGCGACAGGCCAATTGGAGTTTTTAAAGCCATCTGATAAGCCTAAAGAGCATCTTCCAACCGCCTAGACCAATCCGTCTGATTAACATTAACCATTTTTCACAAAATTCCCTTGATCTCCTATTTAGATACCTCAACTTGGCTACTCATTTCTGAGTGGTAAGGTATGGGAACCTTATGCCTCACCCCATATTTTCTCAACAACATTTCAAACTAATGATTGCAAAAGTGTGATCCTCCATTACTAATAATTGCACGTGGAGTGCCAAATCTTATGAAAATATACTGCTTGAGGAAATGAATAACACAGATTCCTTCATTTGTAATTAAGACCACTGCCTCTACCCACTTTGAGACATAGTCTACAATAACTGAGATATACTTATTACCATACGAGATCACAAACGGACCCATGAAGTCGATCCCCCAAAAATCAAACAACTCTACCTCTAGAATAGGAGTGAGAGAAAACTCATGATGTCGGGACATACCAACTTGCTTTTGGCATCACATACAAGTGTTTGTGAAAGTATTAGCATTTTGGTATTTTGAGAGCCAATAGTAACCACTTTGGAGAACTTTAGAGGTTGTACGAACTCCACTATCATGAACACCAACCAATGATGCATGACAACCTTCAAGAATATCTTTCACCTCAACCTTCGGAATACATCTTCGAATAACTTGATCTTCACATTCTCGGAATAAGTAGGGTTCATCCCAAAAATATTTTTTAACATCAAAGAGGAATCTCTTCTATTGATACAAATTCATCCCCTCAGGAAGCATACCGCACACAACATAGTTAGAAAAATCATCATACCATGATGTAGTACTGTTAGAGACCGCCATAAATAATTCATTGGGAAAAAACTCTTCACTGTCCTTCTCTCGGGAACTCATCACATTTGATTTCAGACGAGACAAGTAGTTTGCCACCTGATTTTCACACCATTTTTTATCCTTGAATTCAAAGTCAAATTCCTAAAACAACAACACCTAATGTATTAACCTCATCTTTACCTCTTCCTTTTCTATTAAGTATCGAATTGCAACATGGTTCAGATGCACTAAAACCTTGGTGCCAAAAAGATAAGCTCTAAACTTCTCAACAAAATACATCACTTCCACAAATCTTACCCAGTCAGCGTGTAATTTTTCTAAGATAAATTCAATATCTCACTTTCATAATACACCTGGTGATATAATTTCTTCTTCTGTTGGCCAAGAACCGCAAATAAGCTCAAATAGAAGTATTTAATCCTGTAACACCTTGGATTTAAAAAGAAGAAAAATTGCAGGTTTGTAGAAATTTGGTGTCTGCACCAACGAAACCACCGATGGTCCATGAGTCGGCTTACGGGCAGTAGGTGGGAGCCGTCAGTGCAACTAGCTAATTTTTCAAAATGTCAAGTTCCAATACTTTTTATGTGTTTCACCAGAACAGTCAATCATTTAATGTATGAGTCATAGGTAGGTCTCGTAGGTGAATCCCAGACTTGGTGAAATTTTAAGAGTTTAAGTAGGACTTATGGTGGCCATGTACGGAAAGTAGGTAGACCAATGGATCGTAATGGGTCACGTCAGTCGAACGTCCAGAAACAAGATTTTGAACCCCACCGGCGGTTGACCAAGATGGTTTGTAGGTAAACTCGTGGACTGTAGGTACCACCTTCGATGGTGTCCGACAATTATTTTTGAAGGGGATTTTGGGTCTTTTCCTAATTATTCTAATCCAATACTATGTCGTCTTACCCTTTTTATAGGCCCTATATAAATATTTTTACCCCCAAATTAATCAATTCAATTGATACTTCTAAATTCCTAAAAGTTGATCAAGTTCATCCTCTCAAATATTTCTATAAGGAAGAAGAAGAAGAAGTATAGGGTTTCACAATCAAGTCTCCAAATTCACCATTAATTATGAGCTTTTGGCATTAATGTATGGTAGTATTCACCTATGGAGTCCTTTCTTCCAGAGGGGTCAATTCCTCAATTTTTACAACGTAAAAGCTCCAATTGAAGTTAGGGTTTTACTCAATCTACTGGGTTCTTTTCAATTATGATCTAATTGATTGTTTTATGTCTTTTTATGCATGAATAGAGATAATTACAGGTTTAATGTTAAATTTCATATGAACCCATGCATGATCCATGTTTTTTAGAATTGATCATATGATGAAGATGTGAATCATCAAAGAGAAGTTTATGAAGATATGGATGCTCCTTATGAAGGTGATGAAAATGATTTAAAGTTGCTTTAAGAGTGAAGCATCAAGTTATTGTTGTTACTGTGAAAGGATTTTCTCACATAAAGGATTCATGAGGTTGAAAGGTTTTCTCGCCTAAGATAAATTAAGATTAAAAGAGCTATTCTAATGAAATTTAGCTTGGATTGGTTACTTGATGTGCCCTTCCATGGATAATAAGACAAGCAACAATTACCCATGTCCTCTAATGATAAGACAAGCAATGAATACCCATATCTCATGAATGTTAAGATATGTTAAGATTAATGACTATTCCGTAGGATTTATGCTTAGAACCAAGTGGACAAGCTTCGATTACCCATGTCCCATAAAATATGTGCCACTATAGATTTGTCTTGATAGACATTAACTAGTGGATCCATGTACCCTAGAAGTTCATGGTTCTTACCTTGGAAAGTGAGGGAACACCTTTTTGGTGTGGGGAAGACAACAAATTTCATGTTATAGCTCACATGTTATCTATCTCGGTTAAAGGTAAATCTCCCACAATAATTAACTAAGGTTACTTCTAGAAGTATCTCACATGTATTTTAAATATGTTTACCTTGCATTGACCATGATTATGATTTATGTTTTATAACCCTTTTATCTTAGTGTTTAGCTTGGTCATTGCATGTTCCGTAAAGTTATTTCATAACTCTTATGCATTGCTATCATACTTGGTACATTCCATGTACTAACTCATACTCTTGCTTACGTTGTCTCACTATTGTATGGTCAAACACATCTATTCTGCACATTCGTGGCTAGTGATCCCACATTAAGCTATTGAAGATTGGTCATTCCTCATGTTTTGAGGACCTAGAATCCTTTACTGCTTTCATGTCTTTTCATTTCAGAATTTTTTATGTGATGTATGGGTTACGTCTCAATCACTCTTTGATGTAATAGATGGATGTGAGAGTAAGGTTTAGTCTTCCGCTACTTTTGTTAAAATCTTTTATTAAAATGCTAATTTGAAACTCTTTGACTTCTATTATGTTGTATGATGCATGCTAAGTGGCTTGTGTAGGGCCTGTAGGGATCCTATAGACCATGTCACATCAAGGGTGTACTTTGGGTGGTGACAAACTTGGTATTTAGATCACAAGATTTAGGAAGGTCCAATGAAGTATCATAAGCCACATCGAGTAGAGTCTTGTTCATGAGTGTGAAGCACGCTATATTTACGAATAAGTGGCTATCAGATGTTTCAGAAACTCTACTTATTTCATCACTCTAAAGTCGTGGGATAGATTTTAACTCTATAATGTCACATTCCTAATCCCTATCCAATTCTTTACAAGATATGCCCACCCAAAGGGAATATACTAGAAGGAATGCGGGAGAGAATGTTGAACAAGAAGCTCCTCAAGCTCCGGTCGATCCTTTGGCCAAGCAAGTGACTAATGCAGAATTTAGGGTTTCTTTCCAGGTTTTGGTTCAAGCCATGATGGCTCAAGCCAATAGGGAGGATGTGGTCCCCGTGAACCCAAATGTGGGTACGATGACATCTAGAGTGAGAGACTTCACTAGAATAAATCCTCTAGTTTCATGGTTCCATGGTTGAGGAAGATCCTCAATAGTTCATTGATGAAGTGTATAAAGTGTTGATGATCATGGGAGTGACGCTGGTGGAAAAAGAGGAATTGGCCGCTTATCAACTTAAGGGTGTTGCTCAAGTATGGTTGAACCAATGGAAGGAGGAGAGGGCAATTAATGTGGGGTCCTTTTGATTGGGAAAGGTTTAAGGTTACTTTTCTTGAGAGGTTTTCCCCCCTTGAGATGAGGGATGCAAAGGTACTTGAATTCATCAACATTCATCAAGGAAATATGAGTATGAGGGATTATGCTTTGAAGTTCAAACAATAGTCTCGATATTCTCCTACTATGGTTGCCGATCCTAGGGAAAGAATGAGTAAGTTTGTTTTGGGTGTGTCCGGAAGAGTGGTCAAGGAATGTCGTACCACCATTATTATTAATATTATGGACATTTGTCGCTTAATGGTTCATGCTCAACAAATCGAAGAGAAGAAACTTAAGGAAATATCTATGGAGGCAAAGAGGGTCAAAATTGGTAATGGTTACTTTTCATATCAAGGTTCGATGGACATGGTCGTTCTAAGTTTCGACAATGGTTTTCCGGTCAAGGTTCCTCCAATGCTTCTCTTAAGTTCAACAAAGATAGGTTGTCTTACCCTAATACTCATAGAGGAAAGGATAGTGTATCTTCATTATCTGCTTGTTGTAAATGTGGAAGAAAGCATGAGGGCAAATAGCTTGCCTTTTCTAACACATGTTTTGATTGTGGAAATATGGATCATAAGATTAGAGATTGTCCCTCAGTTGCTAACAATGAAGGAGAAAATCATCGGCGGTCTCAAGCCTATCCTTTATCAGGTTCTAGTGGTGTTTATAATCAAAACTGATTCTATGCACTCTAGACGTGTCATGAGCAAAATGGTTCTCCCGATATGGTTACTGGTATGTTGAAAGTCTTCCTTCTAGATTTTTATGCCTTACTTGATACTGGTGCTACCTTGTGTTTTGTGACGCCAAATGTGGTAATGAGGTTTGATATTCTTCCGATTGTTCTGCTAGAGCTTTTTTCTATCTCTACTCCTATTGGTGAATCTATTGTGGCTAAGAGAGTCTATAGAAAGTGTCCCATGTCCTTATCCCTTAGAGTCACCCATGTTGATCTTGTAGAGCTTGATATGTTAGATGTCAATGTTATCCTTGGTATGGATTGGAAACATTCATGTTATGCTTTTATTTATTGTAGAACCTGAGTAGTAAAGTTTCAATTTTCGAATGAACCGATCTTAGAGTGGAAAGGGGGAAACTCTATGCCTAAGTGTCAGTTTTTATCTTGTCTTAAAGCTAGGAAAATGATCTCTAAGGGTTGTTTATACCATCTTGTACGGGTGAGGGATATGAATTCCTAAACCCCTACTCTTGAGTCTATCCCTATTGTTAAGATGTTTTCGGAGGTGTATCCCGATGATTTACCTAGTGTTTCTCCCAAAAGAGAAATAGACTTCGATATTGACCTTTTCCCAAATACGCAACCTATATCTATTCCTCCTTATCATATGGATCCGATAGAGCTTAAAGAGTTAAAGGAGCAAATGAAAGATTTGTTAGATAAGCGTTTCATCTGACCGAGTATCTCTCCATGGGGTTCTCCAATTTTATTTGTTCGAAAGAAATATGGTTCGCTTCATATGTTATTGATTATCGACAATTGAACAAGGTTACCATTAAGAATAAACATCCTCTTCCAAGGATAGATGATTTGTTTGATCAACTTGAAGAAGCAAGTTACTTCTCTAAACTTGATCTCCGGTCGGGTTACCACCAATTGAGGGTGAAAGAAGATGGCTTTTTGAAGATGGATTTTTGAACTTGGTATGATCATTATGAGTTTTTGGTAATGTTGTTTGGTTTGACTAATGCCCCGGCAACATTTATGGATTTGATGAATTGAGTGTTTAGGCAATACCTTGATATGTTTGTGATCATGTTTATTAATGATATATTGATTTACTCAAGGAGTTAAGATGAGCATACCGATCTTTTGAGGATTGTGTTGCAAGTTGTCAATATCATGACACAGGGGTACCCCCTAGATGTAACAAGGCACATAGAACCCCGAAAGGCTCCATGCAAGCCACTTAGCATATCATAACATAAAGTACTAGAATAATATAAAGTAAAACACATTTCAAGCCCAAAATTTTCATAAACGAAAATGGAAGTATAGACTCTATGTCTCACCATAGCCATATATTACAATATTCGAAAAGAGAAAGGGCCTAGCCTATATAACGTAGTCCGAAAAGGAAATACAATACAGGAACTACATCATAATAAAAATCCATCCTCGAACCATGAGGACTCACCAACAATCTAGGAGAATAAGCAAGTCCAAGCTTTAGACACTATAATGAGCACCTTGAGAACCGGACCCTACACTTGGGAAAATGTAGGAAAAGTAGGCATTAGTACAAAAATGCACTAAGTATGATAGCCATGCATAAAAACATTGAAATCATGCGAAAAGGGATATTTCATTTGAAAGCATGTAATTTATCAAGTTTAAAGATCATCACAAGGATAGTGAAAAGCATAAATCATAGACATTGTCAATCCTCGAGGCTACCCCCTGGACGCGAACACGACACCTAGGATCACGAGTGACCCCAAGATAACCCTGTTGGAATATCATAAGCATACTAAGATAACTGAAATAAAATAATTCTGTGCGGTAGCTTAAAACATCATGTAAACTAAAATGATGGGGAATACCCATTCGAAGTCTGAATATATAAATACTAAGAGTTTAACAACAACTGAAAAGTCAAACTCAATTACTAAAGCTGATTCTAACTATGTTTGAAATAAAGCCTTTAAATGACTAGAAATGCTAGGACATGCCCCAGCTAAATCTAGCAAAAACTGAAATTAAAGACTGAAAGGAAATGAGATAATCATGTCAATCGTCCTAAAAAAATGTTGACTCACCACTGATGCTGCTGAACTGGAGATCGGGAACCGATCTATGGGTGATCTGAATGTTGAGGACCTGAACCTACATCACGAGAAGATGTAGTGCAGAGTATGCGTCAGTACTTGAAAGGTAATAAGCATGCATGATAGAGTAAAGCTGAACAGTAACATAACTGAATAAAACATATAACTGAGCAATCATATAGGATAAGCATGAGGATATACTGAAAATACTAAACATGACCTAACTGCATGCAATGACCAAGTTTATGATATACTGAGATTGAAATCTGAACTGTGACTGATAAGATGGTCAATGCAATAGAATATGACTGTACTGTGGGAGCTACTAATAACTGACATAAAACCACATGAGCAAAATGTGGAGTCCGATGTATATGCCCCATCGAGAGGATCCAATATACCCTGCGAGAGGTATAGAGGCATGACTGGCATGAACACTAAATGATGCCCACAGAGGGGACTAACAACCTACGGGGAATATAATTCTGGGACTTGAGGGTGACTGACCCAAGTCCACTTAGTATTAAGCTACTCCCAATTGATTATGTAATTAACAATTTATGACTGAGTTTCTGTAACACTGGATAGCTCAAAATACTGACATTCTAATTGAAAATGCAACATTAATGTACTGATAATGAAACATTTAAATCTGAGGCATGTATATATGAAATAACTGACCTAGCATGTGTAGTTCATAATGATGTGCTGAAATTCTAAAAACTCTAGGTCTAGATAATATTAAGGCAATCAAGAATCTGACTGAGTTCTAGGGACCTAGTGGATGAAAGGAATCCACCAGTGAAATCCCACATACCTCGTGACAAAATTCACAGAGAAATTTTTCGATTTTAGGGCTGGAACTAACGAAACTTTGTTGCGTGTTCTTGGAGGGATGCTCGACTTTCTCTCTGGTTTTTCCTCTAAGTTTGATGAATTTTTGACGAATAATTGATTAGGTTAGGTTCTAAATAGTTTACTAGGCTACAACTGACCAAAACTACGTAGTTTTGGGGTTAAACAACGTAGTTTAGGGGTCCAACGCATAAGGAAAAGACCAAACGACCCCTTACTTAAAATTTGTTGAAGCCACCAATGGACTGATCGACGGTCCATAGACTGATCCACGATCCATCCTGTCAGCCCATCGATCGAATTCAGAGGATGCGTTCTGGTGGGTTCTGAGGATCTCGACCTACGGACTAATCGACGGTCCGTGGACTGATCCACGATCGTCTGTTGATCGACGTCAGAGGATGGGTTCTGACGGGTCTTGAGGGTCTCGACCTATGGATTGATCGACTGTCCGTGGACTGATCCATAATCCGTCAGTCTGTCGATCAACTTCAGAGGATGAAATCTGGGGGGTCCTGACTGTCTCGACCTATAGACTGATCGATGGTCCACAGACTGATCCATTATCCATCTTGTCAGTCCATCGATCGACTTCAGATGAGGGGTTATAGGGGGTCTTGAGGGTCTTTACCTATAGATTGATCGACGATCCATGGATTTATCCACGATTTGCCTGTCAGTCCGTCGATCGATTTTAGAGGATGGGTTCTGGGGAGTGCTGCAGGTGGCCATGCACGGACCACCAGGATGGACCGTGGGTGACCCTACGGTCCGTGGGTGGCAACCATGGGTTGCACTTGCAACTTATGGAAATATGTTGGTTCAATCTGTTTTCAGATACGGGGTGTTCTATTATCTCCCCTTTAGGAACATTCTTCTTCGAATGAAGTCTAAACTAGTTGGATAGGGAGGGAAAGAGTTACAAACCCTCCCAGTAATTTCTTGAAACTGATTCCTGAGTGAACTAAGTTTCAAGGACATGCAAATACGCTGAAAATTCAAGTACAAACTGAAGGAACATGATACTAAGACTGAATTTGCGCATGAATGACTGAAAAACTGAAGAGGAACTATTTCCTCAAGCTGGAATGGAATTGGAAGGAAGGAGATGAGGATACTTGGCCTTCATGGCTGATTCTGCTTCCCACGTAGCTCCCTCTACGGACTGACTCCTCCACAAAACCTTAACTGAAGCGACTTTTTTGTTTCTCAACCTTCGAACCTGACAATCAAGAATTTCAACTAGAACCTCTTCATAAGTGAGACTATACTTCACTACCACACTTTCTAAAGGTATAATAGATGCTGGATCACCCACACACTTCTTCAACAACGAAATGTGAAAAACCGGATGCACTGCTGCTAGTTCTGTGGGCATCTCTAACTCATAATCAACTTTACCAACTGTTTTCAAAATATTGTAAGGGCCTATATATCTAGGACTGAGCTTCCCTTTCTTGCCAAATCTCATCACCCCCTTTGTAGGTGACACCTTCAGAAAACCCAATCATCAACTTGGAACTCTAATTCCTTTCTCCTTACATCTGCATAGGACTTCTGGCGACTCAGGGCTGTCTTAAGTCTATCTCTAATGAGTTTAACTTTTCTCCAAAGCATCATGAAATGAATCTGGCCCTATGAAGGCTGCTTTACCTACTTCAAACCAACCAACTAGAGATCTACATCTACGCCCATACAATGCCTTATAAGGGGCCATCTGAATGCTGGAATGATAACTATTATTGTAGGTGAACTTTATAAGAGAAAGATGATCATCCTAACTACCCTTGAAATCGATTACGCAAGCTCTCAACATGTCCTCTATGGTCTGAATGGTACGCTCTGCCTGATCATCCATCTGTGGATGAAATGTTGTGCTAAGATTAACCTGGTACCAAGACCTTTCTGAAAAGACTTCCCGAAATGAGAGGTAAACTGAGGACCTCTATATGAGATGATAGACAAAGGAACCACCATGCAACCTAACTATCTCATTAATGTAAATCTTAGCGTAGTCTTCCCCCGAATTCATAGTCTTAACAGCCAAAAAGTGTGTAGACTTAGTAATTCTATTAATTATCACCCAAATGGAGTCATGCTGTCTACGAGTATGAGGTAAACCTGTAATGAAGTCCATGTTGATCACTTCCCACTTCCAAGTAGGAATGTTGATCTCTTGAGTCATACCTCCTGGTTTCTGATGTTCTACCTTGACTTGCTGACAATTAGGGCACTTAGCCATAAAATCCGATATATCCCTTTTCATACCATTCCACCAAAAGACTTCCCGCAGATCATGGTACATCTTAGAGGTGCATGGATTAATATAATATATGGAGTTATGGGCTTCTGCAAGAATTTGTTGTCTCAACTCACCCACCTTAGGAACACACAATCGACCATGATAGCGAAGCACACCATCTCCCTCTTGGGAGAAAACCTAGACTCTCTGCTGATAGACTGCACTCTTTAGTTGAAGCAATATCGGATCACTCTCTTTCTTTTCCTTAACTTCCACTACTAATGAAGATTCTTCCCCATTCTAAACTATTACACCACCATCTGATATGATCATAAGGCGAACTCCTAAGTGAGAAAGCCTGTGAATATCCTTTGCTAGCTCTTTTCTTTCTTCCTCAACATGAGCTACACTATTCATAGATAGTCTGCTAAGAAAATATGCTACTACATTGGCCTTACCAGAATGGTAATGCACATTCATATCATAATCCTTGAGGAACTCAAACCATCTCCTCTGCAATGATTCAACTCTATCTGGGTGAATACATACTGAAGGCTCTAATGGTCAGTGAAAACATCCACGTGAACACCATACACGTAATGTCTCCAAATATTAAGTGCAAACACCACTGATGCATGCTCGAGTTCATGAATCGGATAATTCTTCTCATGCACCTTAAGATGCCTAGAAGCATAATCTATAACCTTACCTCGCTACATCAAAACATAACCTAGGCCGACTCTGGATGCATCACAATAAATAACATAACTGTTTGAACCCTCTGGTAGAGTCAAAACAGAAGCTGTAGTCAACCTAGTTTTCAGTTCTGCGAAGCTCTTCTCACAATTATCTGACCACTGCAACTTAACCTTTTTCTGAGTTAACCTAGTCAATGGAGAATATATGGATGAAAATCTTTCCACAAACCTTATATAATAGCCCGCTAGACCCAATAAACTTCTGATGTTTGTAGGAGAGGTAGGTCCGGGCCATTGTTTCACTACCTCTATTTTTTGAGAATCCACTCGGATCCCTTTGCTAGACATAATATAACTAAGGAAAGCAACAAATTGCAACCAAAGCTCACATTTGCTAAACTTAGTGAATAACTGACGATCTTTGAGAGTTTGCATGACAACCCTCAAATGATTCACATGTTCTTCCTCATTCCTAGAGTAAATGAAGATATCATCAATAAATACGATAACAAATAAGTACAAATACTGCTTGAAAACTTTTTTTTATCAAATCCATGAAAGTTGCAGGAGCATTTGTTAGTCCAAATGAAATAACTACAAATTGATAATGACCATACCGTGTTCTGAAGGTTGTTTTTGGGATGTCATTATCTCTGACTCTTAGCTGATGATAATCAGATCTGAGGTCTATCTTTGAGAAATGACTAGCACCCTGAAGTTGGTCAAACAAGTCATCCATCTTGGGGATAGGATACTTATTCTTGATTGTGACTTTGTTCAACTGCCTATAGTCAATGCACATTGTGAGAGACTCATCTTTCTTTTTCATGAATAACACTGGTGCTCCCCGTGGGGAAATACTAGGTCTGATGAAGCCCTTATCCAGAAGGTCTTTCAACTGCTCTTTCAATTCCTTAAGCTCAGCTGGAGCCATTCTGTAAGGAGGAATAGAGATAGGCTGGGTATGATGGAAGGAGATCAATTCCAAAGTCGATTTCCCTTTGGGGAGGAACTCCGAGAAGATCTTCTGGAAATACCTCTCGAAACTCATTGACTACTGGAACTGACTCAAGAGTTGGGGTTTTGGAGCTTTAATCCTTAACCCGAACTAGATGGTAGAGATATCCCTTAAAGATTATCTTTCTGGCCTTAAGGTAAGAAATGAATCGACCCATAGGCGCTAAGCTGCTACCCTTCCATTCTAAGATTGGTTCATCTGAAAACTAAAAACGAATTATCCTAGTTCTACAATCGACTCAGGCATAATATGAATGTAACCAATCCATGCCTAGAATGATATCAAAGTCTACCATTTCTAACTCTACAAGATCTGCTAAGGTGACTTTCTGAGAGACTGTGACATGTCAATTTCTGTATACCCGTCTAGCTATAACTGGGTCACCGACTGGAGCAGAGACTGAGAAGGGTTCTGAGAGAGTTTCTTGACTAAAACCGAAGTTTACTGCTAAATAGAGTTACAAAATACAAAGTAGCCCCTGTTGTCTTTCCATTGAGTGAACCACATGTGAGCCACATCCTTAAGCTTGTAGGATGCCAATACCTCATCAATGAAATTCTCTAGGTCCCCACCATTTTGCGACCCTAAAAACTCAGGCTGATTCATCCTTACAAAATCTCGAACCCTAGTTGCCACTGATCCACCATTTATATTAGTAGGAACTGGAATCTGCAGATTGTTCTGGTTGGTCATACTCTGAGCCAAAATTTGAATCGCATTCTGAAGCTCTCCGTTCAAAACCTCATGGTCTGGGACTAGAGGAATTGCATTAGCATTGCGTGCATTATCATTCAATGCGTAAGCTCTACGAGGAGGCATGGTCTTAAGCACATAACGACGGATTAGAAAAGAGAGCATACCCACGCACGGTAAGAATAGCAAGAAACTGAAGTTTTTCTTAAAACAGTTTGTAGCCTTCCTCTCATTAGATGTGGTGCACTTCACACTCATAAAAAAGAATCTACTTAATGTGGCTTTCAGACATCCTAGGACTCTTAAACCTAATGCTCTGATACCAAGTTTGTCACGCCTCGAGGCTACCCCCTGGACGCGGACACGGGACCTAGGATCACAAGTGACCCCAAGCTAACCATGCTGGCATATCATAAGCATAGTAAGATAACTGAAATAAGATAATTATGTGTGGAAGCTTAAAACATCATATAAACTGAAATGATGGGGAATACCCATTCTGAGTCTGAATATATAAATACTGAGAGTTTAACAACAATTGAAAAGTCAAACTCAATTACTAAAGATGATTCTAACTATGTCTAAAATAAATCCTCTAATTGAATAGAAATGCTGGGGCATGCCCCCAGCTAAATCTAGCAAAAACTGAAACTAAAAACTAGATAATCATGTCATTCGTCCTCGAAAAATGAGGACTCACCACTGATGCTGCTGAACTGGAGATTGGGAACCGATCTATGCGTGATCTAAATTGATGAATACCTGAACCTACATCACAAGAAGATGTAGCGCAGAGTATGCGTCATTACTTGAAAGGTACTGAGCATGCAGGATAAAGTAAAGTTGAACAATAACATAACCGAAAAAACCATATAACTGAGCAATCATATAAGATAAGCATGATGCTATACTGAAAATACTGAACATGAACTAACAGAATGCAATGACCAAGTTTATGACATACCATGAATAAAATTAGAACTGTGATCGATAACATAGTCAATGCATTAGAATCTGACTGTACTATGAGAGCTACTAATAACCGAAATAAAACTAGATAAGCTAAATGTGGAGTCCGATGTATACACCCCATCGAGAGGACCCAATATACCCTGCTAGAGGTATTGAGGCATGAGTGGCGTGATTACTAAAATGATGCCTACAAAGGGGACTTACAACCTACGGGGCACGTAGTTCTCGGACTTGAAGGTGACTGACCCTAGCCCACTCGGTATTAAGCTACTCCCAATTGATTATGTAATTAACAATTTATGACTGATTTTTTGTAACACTGGATAGCTCAAAATACCGACATGCTAACTGAAAATGCAACATTAATGTACTAATAATGAAACATTCCAATCTGAGGCATGTATATCTGAAATAACTGACCTAGCATGTGTAGTTCATGAAATAAAAGAACTACATAGCTAGGTTTCTGATTTTATGCATGAATCTGGGCAAAAACAATACTACTACATGATAATCTAATTAGGAACATTAAAATAACAAATTCATAATGATCTGCTGAAATTCTAGAAACCCTAGGTTTAGATAGTATTAAGGGAATCAAGAATCTGACTGAATTCTAGGGACCTAGTGGATGAAAGGAATCCACCAGTAAAATCCCACATACCTGGTGATAAAATTCAAGCAGAAATCTTTCGATTTTGGGGCTTGAACTGAAGAAACCTTGTTCCGTGTTCTTGGAAGGCCGCTCGACTTTCTCTCTGATTTTTGCTCTAAGTCTGATGATTTTTTGATGAAAAATTGATTAGGTTAGGTTCTAATTAGTTTACTAGGCTAAAACTGACCAAAACTACATAGTTTAGGGGTCCAACTCATGAGGAAAAAGACCAAATGACCCTTGATTTAAAATCTGCTGAAGCCACCTACGGATTGATCGACGATCGATGGACTGGTCCTCGATCCGTCATGTCAGTCCGTCGATCGACTTCAGAGGATGGGTTCTGGGGGTATTGAGGGTCTCGACCTATGGACTATTGATGGTCTGGGGACTGATCCACGATCCGTCCTGTCAATCCATCGATCGACTTCAGAGGATGGGTTTTGGGGTCCTGAGGGTCTCGATTTACGGACTGATTGACGGTCCGTGGACTAATCCACAATCCGTTCTGTCAGTTCATTGATCAGCTTCAAAGGATGGGTTCTAGGGGGTCCTGAGGGTCTCGACCTACGGACTGATTGATGGTCCGTGGACTGATCCACGATCCATCGTGTCAGTCCATCGATCGACTTTAGAGGATGGGTTCTGGGAAGGGCTGCATGTGGCCATCCACAGACCACTAGAATGGACCGTGGGTCACCCTACGATTTATGGGTGTCAACTGTGGGTTGCATTTGCAACTTATGGAAATATACTGGTTCGGTATGTTTTTGAATACGGGGTGTTACAGACTTAATCAATACATAGTCATCGCAAAATAAGAGGAACACTTCATGAATAACCTTAAAGCATACTCTTGCAATGCATGAATAAGACCCCATAAATCTCATCCATGCTAAGTAAATCTCCTTAGGTCATCACTCATATTCATGCATCTTTTAAGACCTTGAAACCTCATATAAAAGATCTTTGAGTAACCATAGTTGATAATTCATATTCTTGTTCATATTATTGTGGAGAATAAGCCTTAACCGACATAGACCATGTGAGGTTAACATGGAATTCGGTATTACTCACACCGAAAAGGAGTGTCATACTTGCCTAAGGCATAACCATACTTTTAGCTTAGGTGGATCCACTAGCTAAATAACCTATGGGGGCACACAGTTTATGGGATAAGGATATTGCTACTAGAAACCCGAAATCAACTAAGGTAAAAGGTGTCCATCTCATCAGACATACTTTGGGAACCCAAACTCAAATAGTGTAAAAGGTCCCATTGGGTAGCCAGACTCAACTAGTGTAAAAGCCTCCATCTCATATTCAATATCCACTCGGTGCTAAGCATTACTTCCCACGGAATACATATTAAGTCATAACTTGATTCATTAAGATAGCTCATTAGATCATGCCTGATAATAACCTTTCACCGTCCATGTCTACATATAGATTCAATAGGTGAGAAAGCCCTTCAACCTTAGAATCTTCATATTATGAGAACACCTTTCAAATCATATCATATTCATACATAAGTGTGTATATGGGAATAACCTTTCAACTACACTACAACTATATTATAATCATATGCACTTCACTCTCAAAGTGTTCTAAAAGCATATATAAAGACTTCATAAACATGCATGATATTATGATTTACCCTTCCAAGGGTCAAAGATCATATTACATCAACACATCTAGAATTCACTACATTAGACATGGATATCAACATAATTCAAGTAACCCAATCAGTACATGCATAATCTAATAACATTCCTCTTTCATCCACAAACCCACATCACAAGATCATAATTGGGAAATATGGGCATTTCATGGGTTCTTGGGGATTCCAACATAAAAACCATAAGTAATCATCAATTCATTCATAACATAAAGTAATTCAAGCATTAGAATCATTTTTCAAAGAAACCATGACTTTGGAATCAAACCCTAGCTTTTGGGGATTTCTATCTTTGAAATTGGGATTTTAAAGGGGCTCCATGGATGAATTCTATCCATGGATAAAGAGATACCATAACTTAGCAATGAAACCCAATGAATTTGAGTAGAAAACCTTGCTCCTTGAACCCTAGCTCCAACTTCCTTCTTCTTCCTCCTTGAAGTTCTAGAGAGAGAATATTTGGGGAGGATGAAGTTTTGGGAATAGTTTTGGATTTTAGAAATAATGAAGTGAATGACTTAATTTAGGAATCTAAAATCCTTATATAGGTGGTCTAAATTAGGCTAAAATGACACAACTTAATATTAATTAAAACCGAAAAACCCCAAAGTGCCCCTAAACTTAACCCTCAAAACCCGCTCCCAGGCCCCATCCACGAGCCTCATTGACGGACCGTGGTTGGATCCATGACCCATTCTGGTGGAGAATGGTTTGGGGTTCAGAGAGCCTGATTTGAATTTTGGACCTACGGCCCCCACCCACGGGGCGTAGACTGACCCACGGGGCATTGGTCCTGCCGTGGTCCACTGCTTTTGGGTAGTTTCCAGGGTCGTCCTTAAGGACCCATGGTCGGTCCTTGGGGGGGGGGGGTCGTACCTTGACGTTCTAACATGAAACCCTCTATTTTTAAGTATGGTGAGTTACATTCATGAATCTAGCCATCACATTAAGCTCTAGTTTAGCCTACTCATTTCCGGAGTGTTACAATATCTCCCCCTTGGGAACATTCATCATCGAATGACGATCTAGACACCTTACGGAAGTAAAGACTCAAGATTAGCAGCCCATTATGCATGCAACATCAAAATAATGCATAATTCAAAGGAGGAAACATCATCTCCATCTCAAACATAATCAATGCATCACATGGATGTAGGAACTACATCTAACAACCCATTATGCATGAAAACTCAACATTTCTCATATCCATAGGAGGAACTACCTTCTCTAAACTAAAAGAATGCTCAGCAAAATTTCTAAGAGCATTTATGCAATATGTTTCCAAAAAGCACAACTAAGCATGTTCAACAATTCATCTCATGAAGCATATAGGCAACTCTTACTCAATGCACAACAACATGAGGAAAATCAATCATAAAAACTAATTTTCTTACTAAACATGAATTTCTCAAGAACATGCATAACATAAGGAAATAATGGAAAAACACATATAACAACATGACTCCCAAAACAAGAAAACTAAAGAGAAACGTCTTACTTCAAGCTTGAATAGGAGTAGAAGGAAAGAGATGAGGATATCGAGACTTCATATTAGCCTCGGCCTCCCAAGTAGCACCCTCAACTAAGTGATTTCTCCATAAAACCTTCACGGAAGCTATTTCCTTGTTTCTCAATATCTTGACTTGCCGGTCTAGGATCTCTACAAGAACATCTTCATATGAAAGACTTTCGTCAACTCCCAATCCTTATATGGGAATAATGGACGCCGAATCTCCAATACACTTCTTAAGCATAGAAACATAAAATACCGGATGAACCGGGGCCAACTCATTTGATAAATCCAACTCATAGGCAACCTTCCCAATACGTTTCAAAATTTTGTATGGGCCTACATACTGGGGACTAAGTTTTCCTTTTTTGCAAAATCTCATCATACCCTTTATGGGTGAGATTTTCAAATAGACCCCAATCGTTAACCTCAAATTCTAGATCTCTTCTTCTCACATCAGCATAAGACTTTTGTCTACTTTGAGTCGTTCTCAACCTATCTCTAATAAGCTAAACTTTCTCAATGGCTTCATAAACTAGCTCGGGACCTATCCAAGCAACTTCACCCACCTCAAACCAATCAGCTGGAGACCAACATCTCCTACCATACAAGGCTTCAAAGGGAACCATACCGATACTTGAGTGATAATTATTATTGTAGGCAAACTCTATTAATGGCAAATGGTCATCCTAATTACCTTTGAAGTCTATTACACATGCCCTCAACATATCTTCCAATGTTTGGATGGTACACTCCGCTTGCCCATCCGTTTGGGGATGAAAAGTCATGCTAAGCTTAACCTTAGTACCAAGACCTTTTTGGAATGACTTCCAAAACTGAGAAGTAAATTGAGTACCGCTATCAGAAATAACAGATAGAGGAACTCCATGCAATTTCACCATTTCCCTTATATAAACCTTAGCATAGTCTTCCTCCGAAAAAGAAACCTTAAGGGAATTAAGTGGGTTGATTTTTTCATCCGATCTGTAATGTCCCAAAAAGAATCGTGTTGTCTCCGGGTGCGAGGCAAACAAACAACAAATTCCATGTTCACATTTTCCCACTTCTAAGTGGGGATAATTATATCTTGGGATAAGCCTCCCGGCCTTTGATGCTCAACCTTAACTTGTTGACAATTAGGACATTTGGCTACAAATCCCGCAATATATTTCTTCATACCATTCCACCAATAGACTTCCCGTAGATCACGGTACATCTGGGTGGCTCCCGGGTGAATAGAATACCGAGAACTTTAGGCTTCCTCTAAAATTTATTCCCTCAAACCATCAACATTCGCAACACATAACCGACCTTGGTACTTAAGCACCCCATCTCCCCCTTGGGAGAAAGCCTCAACGGACTTCTTAAGTACCAGCTATTTCAACTCAGCTAATATAGGATCAAAGCCTTGTTTAGACTTCACATCTATCACAAAGGATGATTCAAAACCATTATGGACCATGAAACCACCCTTGGTGGAATCCACTAGTTGAACACCTAGTCAGGTCAATCTATACACATCGCAAATCAATTATTTATTTTCATCCTCTACCTGAGCCACACCACCCATGGACAATCTACTAAGAGCATCCACTACCACGTTAGCTTTGTCGGGGTGATAAAGGACATTCATATCATAATCCTTCAAGAGTTCTAGCGAGCTTCTTTAGAGACGATTCAAGTTCTTTTGATTAAACACATATTGTAGACTCTTGTGGTCAGTGAAGACATCCACATGGACCCCATACAAATAATTCCTCCATATTTTTAAGGCAAACACAACCGCCACTAACTCAAGGTCATGGGTAGGATAATTCTTCTCATGGACTTTAAGCTGCCTTGAAGCATAGGCAATCACTTTACCATTTTGCATAAGCACAAACCCCAACCTAACTCTAGAGGCATCATAGTGCACCATGAAACCATCTGTACCTTCCGGTAAGGTCAGCATCAGAGCGGAAGTAAGTCTATCTTTCAACTCTTGGAAACTTTTTTCACAAGTTTCCGACCACACAAACTTAGCCTTCTTTTGAGTCAAAGTCGTCAAAGGAGAAGCAATGAAATAAAATCCCTCAACAAACCTTCTATAGTAACCAACCAAACCCAAAAAGCTTCTAATGTCAGAAGGAGTTTGAGGTCTTGGCCAACTCTTGACCGCATCCGTCTTCTTCGGATCTACCTCAATACCCTTGTTTGACACATTATGACTAAGGAAAGCTATAAACCTTAAACAAAATTCAAACTTGCAATTTTTGCAAAAAGTTGTTGGTCCTTAAGAACTTGCCACACAATTCTCAAATGGTCAACATGCTCATTTTGATTCCTTGAATAGATCAAAATATCATCGATAAGCACAATCACATACATATCAAGGTATTGGATAAACACCCTAACCATTAAATCCACAAATGCCACCAGAGCATTAGTCAACCCAAAGGACATAAACAAAAACTCATAATGACCATATTAGATTCAAAAAACCATCTTTGGAATATCATCCCCTCTCACCCTCTATCAGTGATAACCCGAATGAAGATCAATCTTAGATAAATAACTAGCCTCTTGAAGTTGGTCAAATAAATAATCGATTCTTGGAAGAGGATACTTATTATTGATTGTCACTTTATTCTGTTGACGATAATCAATGCACAATCTAAGAGACCCATCTTTCTTTTTAACAAACAACACGGGAGTACCCCATGGAGAGATGCTCGGTCGGATGAAATCCTTATCTAGAAAATCTTCTAGTTGCTCTTTCAACTCCTTTAACTCAGCCAGAGCCATTCTATAAGGAGGAATAGAGATAGGTTGCATATTTGGAAGAAGGTCAATACCAAAATCTATTTCCCACTCGAGAGGAATACCGGACAAATCATCGGGGAAAACTTCCGAGAACTCATTAACCACAGGAACCGACTCAAGAAAAGGGGTTTTGGAATCTACATCCCTCACCCTAACAACATGGTAAAGGCAACCCTTCCACTATAAGATAGGATTATTTGGAAATTGGAATCTAACCACCCGAGTTCTACAATCGATAGAGGCATAACATGCATGCAACCAATCCATACCAAGAATCACATAAAAGGCTAACATGTAAAGCTCTACCAAGTCAACAAGAGTAACTGTATGGGACAACGAAATGAGACATCTTCTATAAACCCTCTTAGCCACCACAGAATCACCAACTGGGGTAGAGACCAAGAAATGTTCCAGTAACACTTCGGGGAGCATATCAAACTGTATGGCCACATAAGGTGTCACAAAGAACAAAGTAGCACTGGGATCTAACAAGGCATATACATCAATAAGAAATACTTTTAACATACCGGTCACCACATTCGGGGAGCTCTCTTGGTCACCTCGGGTTTGGAGAGCATATAAGCGGTTTTGCTTGGGAGAATTGGAGTTTGAACCGCTTGGAGGAGCTTTCTTGTCTTCTGTCCCCTTAACCTTGAGCATGGGGAAATCTCTCATCTTGTTGCCACTCTTTCCATAACCAAATCAACCAGCCGTGCCAAGTAGGCACTCTCCATCATGTTTCCTCCCATACTTTGCACAAATAGGCCTAGTCACATAAGAGTCACTACTATTACCTCCTTAAAGTTTAGGGTTAGACACCATATCCTTGTTTACCTTTAGGGGAGCACTAGAGGAACCTTGGTTGGAAAACCTTTGTCGACCTTGTCCATCAGACCTAGCATTGGACAAGTTCCCATCACCGGTTCTAGCTCTTTTCACCTCCTTATTCTTTTCCTTAAGTTTTGATTCCTCAATTTGTTGGGCGTACACCATAATCCTTGAGATATCCATGTCATGGAGGAGCATTGCCATATGACACTCTTTTTCAACCAAGTCAGACACACCCGACATAAACCTACTCATTTTAGCCCTTGAGTCTGCCACCATAGTTGGAGCATATTTGGAGAGTTGGGTGAGCTTTAGATAATAATTCTTAACACTCATAATTCCTTGATGAAAGTTGATGAACTCTTTTACCTTTTCCTCCCTCAAATCTATGGGGAAGAACCTATCAAGAAATACCAATATAAATATTTCCCATTCTACCGGGCCCGCTCCTACGGGTCTCTCTCCCTTCCACTGATCATACCAAACTTGAGCCACATCTTTTAGTTGGTTGGAGGATAACTCCGACTTTTCTTCCGCAGACACCCCCATAATAGCAAGTAATTTATAAACGTCGTCAATAAACCTTTGAGGATCCTCTTCCACTTTGGAGCGGGGGGGCGGTCATTCTTGCAAAATCTCACTCTTGAAGCCGTCGAATTAACATTAGAATTCACTGGAGCTACAACCTCTCTATTGGCTTGAGCCATCATGTCTTGAGCCAACATTTGGATAGTCGACCTAAACTACGCATGGGTCACATTCTCAACCAAAGGATCAACCGGATCTTGGTGAGCTTGAGGAGGAGCTCCTTGATTCACATTGTCATCCTCCATCCTTCTAGAATTAGCCCTTCATATATTCATATTCTAAAGAAACAAGAGAAGGATTAGGAGAGGGACTTTATAGAGTTAAACTCTATGGCACGACTTAAGAGTAATGAAAGAAGTGAAATTTCCTAAACATCTTGTAGCCTCTCATTCATAAGTGTGGTGCATTTCACACTTATGAACAACACTCTACTAGACGTGGCTCATGATACATCATCCTAGAATCATTCTAAACCTTGTGCTCTGATTACCAAGTTTGTCACGACCCAGGGGTACCTTCTAGATATAACAAGGCACATAGAACCCCGAAAGGCTCCATGTAAGCCACTTAGCATATCATAACATAAAGTACTAGAATAATAAAGAGTAAAACACATATCAAGCCCAAAATTTTCATAAACAAAAAGAGGAAGTTTAGACTCTAAGTCTCAACATAGCCATCTATTACAATATTCGAAAAGAAAAAGGGCCTTGCCCATACAACATAGTATGAAAAGGAAATACAATAAAGGAAACTACATCATGAGAAAAAGGCGTCCTTCAACCATGAGGACTTACCAACAAGCTAGGAGAATAAGCAAGTCCAAGCTTTAGCCACTACGATGATCACTTTGAGAACCAGACCCTACACTTGGGGAAAATGTAGGAAAAGTAGGTGTTAGTACAAAAATGCACTAAATATGATAGCCATGCATAAAAACATTAAAATCATGCAAAAAGTACATTTCATTTGAAATCATAAAATTTATCAAGTTTAAAGATCATCACAAGGATAGTGAAAAGCATAAATCATAGACATAGTTAATTATGCATCTTTTAAGACCTTGAAACCTCATATAAAAGATCCTTGAGTAACCATAGTTTATATTCATATTCTTGTTCATATTATTGTAGAGAATAAGCCTTAACTAACATAGACCATGTGAGCTTAACATAGAATCCGGTGTTACCCACACCGAAACGGGGTGTCCTACTTTCCTAAGGTAGAACAATAATTTTAGCTTAGGTGGATCCACTATCTAAATAACCTATGGGGGCACATAGTTTACGGGATAAGGAGATTTATACTAGAAACCCGAACTCAACTAAGGTAAAAGATCTCCATCTCATGAGACATACTTTGGGAACCCGGACTCAACTAGTGTAAAAGGTCCCATTGGGAAGCCAAACTCAACTAGTATAAAAGCTTCCAACTCATATTCAATATCCACTCGGTGCTAAGCATTACTTCCCATGGAATACATATTGAGTCATAACTTGATTCATTAAGATATCTCATTAGATCATGCGTGAGAATAACCTTTCACCGTCCATGTCTACATATTGATTCAATAGGTGAGAAAGCCTTTTAACCTTTGAATCTTCATATTGTGAGAAAACCTTTCAGATCATATTATATTTATGCATAAGTGTTTATATCAGAATAAACTTTGAACAAAACAACAACTAAATCATAATCATATTCACTTCACCCTCAAAGTGTTATTAAAGCATATACAAAGACTTCATAAACATTGATACTATCTTGATTTACCCTTCCAAGGGTAAAATCTCATATAAAATAAATACATATAGAATCAATACATTAGACATGAATATCATTATAATTGAAGTAACCCAATCACTACTTGCGTAATCTAATAACATTCCTCTTTCATCCACAAAACCCACATCACAAGATCATAATTGAGAAATGTGGGGATTTCATGGGTTCTTGGGGATTCCAACATAAAAACCACAAGTAATTATCAATTCATACATAACATAAAGTAATTCAAGCATTAGAATCATTTTTTTAAAGGAACCCATGACTTTGGAATCAAACCCTATCTTTTGGGAATTTCTTCTTTGAAATTAGGGTTTTGAAGGGGATCCATGGATGAATTATATTCATGGATGATGAGCTACCATACCTTAGCAATGAAACCCAATGAATTTGAATAGAAAACCTTGCTCTTTGAACCCTAGCTCCAACTCCCTTCTTCTTCTTCCTTGAATTTATAGAGAGAATATTTAAAGAGGATGAAGTTTTGGAAATAGTTTTGGGTTTTAGAAATAATCAGGCGAATGACTTAATTTAGGGGTCTAAAATCCTTATATAGGTTGTCTAAATTAGGCTAAAATGACATCACTTAATATTAATTAAAATTGGAAAACCCCAAAGTGTCCCTAAACTTAACCCTCAAAACCAGCTCCCAGGCCCCATCCACGAGCCTCACTGACGGACTATGGTTGGACCCATGGCCCATTCTGGACCTATGTTCTCCACCCACGGGGCGTGGACTGACCCATGGGGTGTGGGTCCTATTGTGGTCCATTGCTTTTGGGAAGTTTCCAGGGTCCTCCTCAACGACCCATGGTTGGTCCTTGGGGGGGGGGTCGTACCTTGACGTTCTAACATGAAACCCTCTAATTTAAGTATGGGGAGTTATATTCATAACTCTAGCCCTCATGTTATGCTCTAGTTTAGCCTATTAATTTTGTGAGTGTTACATTCAAGGACCAACAACCCTTTCCCAAGTTTAGTAAATGCGTGTTTTGGTTGAGATATGTGGCCTTCCTTAGTCATATTATTTCTGAAAAGGGTATTGAGGTAGATCCTAAGAAGAAGGATGTAGTTAAGAGTTTACTTAGACCTCTATGCCCTTGAGATATTCATAGTTTCTTGGGTTTGGCCAGTTATTATAGAAGGTTTGTTGAGGGGTTCTCTCCGATTGCCTCTCCATTGACGACATTGACCCAAAAGAAAGTCAAATTCTTATGGTCGGAAGCTTGTGAAAAGAGTTTTTAGGAATTGAAAAATAGACTTACTTCAACTTCGGTGTTGACTTTACTGGAAGGATTCGTTGGATTTATGGTTTATTGTGATGCTTCAAGAATTGGATTAGGGTGTGTCCTTATGTAAAATGGGAAAATCATTGCCTATGATTCAAGGCAACTTAAGATTCATGAAATGAACTATCCTACCCATGACCTTGAACTTGGGAAGGTTGTGTTTGCTCAAAAGATTTGGAGGCATTAATTGTACGATGTTCATGTTGATGTTTTTACCGAACACAACAGTTTGCAATATGTGTTTAAGTAAAAAGATCTAAATCTTCACCAAAGAAGGTGGCTTGAGTTATTAAAGGATTACACATGAGTGTTCTCTATTACCCCGACAAGGTGAATGTGGTGGCAGATGCTCTTAGTCGGTTGGCAATGGATAGTGTTGCTCATATTGAGGATTATAAGAAGGAATTGGTTTGAGATGTTCATACACTGGCCCGATTGGGTGTTAGGTTGGTTGACACTATCAAATACGGTGTTATGGTACATAATGGTTCTGAATCATCTTTTGTGTCCAATGTGAAGTCCAATCAAGGTCTTGATCTGACTTTGGTTGAATTGAGAGAAACAATGCTTAAAAAGTCCGTAGAGGATTTCTCCCAAGGGGGAGATGGTGTTCTTCAATATCATGGTCATTTGTGCGTTCCCCATGTAGATGAATTGAGAAAAAAATCTTGACAGAAGCCCATAGCTGTAAATATTCTATTCACTAGGGGCCACCAAGATGTATCGTGACTTGCGAGAGGTCTATTAGTAGAATGAGATGAAGAAGGATATTACAAAATTTATGCCTAAGTGTTCTAGTTGTCAACAAGTAAAAGTTGAGCATCAAAAGCTTGGAGGTTTATCCCAAAATATTAGCATTCCTACTTGGAAATGGGAAGATTTGAATATGGACTACATTGTTGGGTTACCCCCCACGTAGTGGAAACATGACTCGATTTGGGTTATTATGGATATAATGATGAAATTGGCTTATTTCATCCCCGTCAAGGTTTGTTATTCAGCAGAGGACTACGCTAAGTTGTACTTGAGAGATATGATTAGGTTGCATGGAGTTCCGTTATCCATTATCTCTGATCGAGGTACCCAATTCACTTCTCAATTTTGGAAATCTCTCTAAAAGAGGCTTAGCACTCGTGTTAAGATTAGTACAACCTTTCATCCCCAAACCTATGGGCAAGCAGAGCATACTATCTAGACATTGGAAGACATGTTGAGAGCTTGTGTGATTTACTTCAAGGATATCTTTGCCTTTGATTGAGTTTGCATACAATAATAGCTACCACTCAAGCATTGGTATGGCTCCATTTGAGACTCTATATGGTTAGATGTGTAGATTTTCTATAGGTTGGTTTGAAGTGGGTGAATTTTATTTGATAGGTCCTGAGTTGGTGCATGAGGTAATGGAGAAAGTTTAGCTTATTCAGTAAAGGTTGAAAACAGCTCAATGTCGACAAAAGTCCTATGTTGATGTTAGAAGAAAAGATCTTGAGTGTGATGTAGATGATTGGGTATACTTGAAAATTTCACCCATGAAGGGTGTAATGAGATTTGGAAATAAAAGGAAGCTTAGTCCCCGCTATGTGGGCCCATATCAAATGTTAAGGCGTATTGGGAAAGTTGCTTATGAACTTGATTTACCTAATGACATGGCATCGGTGCACCCGCTTTTCCATGTCTCTTTGCTAAAGACATGTGTTGGAGATTTGACATCCATAGTTCCCTTAGAAGGTTTGGGAGTTAAGGAGAATCTTTCTAATGAAGAAGTTCCGAATGAGATTTAGGACCAGCAAGTTTGGAAGTTGAGATACAAAGAGGTTGCTTCTGTGAAGATTCTTTGGAGGAATTAGTTAGTTGAGGGTGCTACTTGGGAGGCCAAGGCCGATATGATGTCCTGTTATCCTCATCTATTTACCGTCGTCCCTGTTCTAGCTTGAGGTATTTGGTTCCTCATGGTTCACTCTTTTAATTTTAATGTGTCTTAGATATTCCCATAATTTCCTTATTTATGCATGTTCATGAAATTTTTTTTTGAGAAAATGAATTAACTTGACTGATTTCTTCAAGTTCATGTGCATTTAAATATGAGTTACACATAGACCTTACGAAATGATATTTTGAACACGCTTTAGCTTTGAGTTGATATTTCCTCCTCGGATATGAGCATTTATCTGATTGCATTCATGTTGGGCTATTATATCTATTTCTTACCATCCATATGATGTCTTTAATCTTATTCGAGGATGAATGTTCCCACGGTGGGAGATAATGTAACACTTCGGATTTAAAAAGAAGGAAAATTAAAGGTTTGTAGAACTCTGGTGTATGTACCAACAGATCTACCGATGGTCCGTAGGTCAACTTATGGGTTGTAGGTGGGAGTCATCGGTGCAACTAGTTAATTTTTAAAAATGTCAAGTTCCAGTTTTTTTATGGTTTACTAGAACGGTCTACCATTTAATGTGCGAGTCATAGGTAGGTCTCGTAGGTGAGTCCCATACTTAGTGAAATAAGTGTTTAAATTGGACTAACACTAGCCATGTACGGACCGTACGTGCGTCCCATCGGTTGAAGGTAGAGAAACAAGTTTTTGAACCCCACTTACGATTGACGTGGACACTCCGTAGGTAGACTCACAGACAATAGGTTCCACCGTCGGTGGTGGCTGGTAGTTATTTTTATAGAGGCTTATCAGTCTTTTCCTAATTATTCTAACCCAATACTATGTCGTTTTACCCTTTTCTCCAGGCCCTATATAAACATTTTTACCTCCACATTAACTAATTCAATTCATTCTCCTAAATTCCTAAAAGTTGATCAAGTTCATCCTCTGAAATATTTCTCTCTCTAAGGAAAAAGAAGGAGAAGTCTAGGGTTTCAAGATCAAGTTTCCAAATTCATCATTAATTGTGAGGTTTGGGCATTAAAGTATGATAGTATTCACCTATGGAGTTTTTTCCTCTATAGGGTTCCTTATCTCCAATTTTTACAAGGTAGAATCTCCAATTGATGTTAGGGTTTTACTAAATCTCATGTGTTCTTTTCAATTATGATATAATTAATTATTTTATGTCTTTTTATGCATATATTGAGATAATTGCATGTTTTTAAGTTGAATTCATATGAACCCATGCACGATCCATGTTTTCTAGAATTGATCATATGATGAAGCTTGTGAATCATGAAAGAGGACTTTATGAAGATATGCATGTTCTCTATGAAAGTGATGAAAATGATTTAAAGTTGCTTTGAGAGTCAAGCATCAAGTTGTTGTTTTTGTGAAAGGATTTTCTCACATTAATGATTCATGAGGTTGAAAGGTTTGCTCACCTAAGATAAATTAAGATTAAAGGAGCTATTGTAATGAAATTTATCTTGAATTGGATACTTGATGTACCCTTCCATGGATAGTAACACAAGCGGTGATTTTCCATGTCCTCTAATGATAAGACAAGCGGTAAATACCCATGTCTCATGAATGTTAAGATAAGATAAGATTAATAGTTATTCTGTGAGATTTATGCTTGGCACCGAGTGGACAAGCGGTGATTACCTATGTCACATAAACTTTGTGCAACCATAGGTTTGTCTAGATAGACATTAGCTAGTGGATCCACATAAGCTAGAAGTTCAAGGTTCTTACCTTGGAACGTGAGGACACTCTTTTTCGGTGTAGGGTAGACACCAAATTTTATGTTATATCTCACATGGTCTCTACGTCAATTATAGGTAAATCTCCCACAATAATGAACTAATGTTACTTTAAGAAATATCTCACATGTGTTTTAAAGATGTTTAGCTTGTATTGACTATGATTATGATTTATGTTTTCTAACTATTTTATCATATGGTTTAGCTTGGTCATTGCATGTCATATAAAAAATTTTTTAACATGATTTCATAACTCTACTGCATTACTATCATACTTGGTACATTCCATGTACTAACGCATTCTCTCGCCTACATTGTTTCACAAATGTAGGGTCAGAATGCTTTTATTCTGCACACTTGTGGCTAGTGATCCCACATTTAGCTATTGAATATTGGTGAGTCCTTATGTTCCTAGGACCAAGACTCCTTTATTGCTTTCATGTCTTTTCATTTCAGATTTTGTATATGATGTATGGGTTACGTCCCAATCGCTCTTTGATGTAATAGATGGTTGGGAGACTAAGGTTTATATTTCTGCTACTTTAATTAATCTCTTCTATTGAAATGCTACTTTTAAACTCTTTGACTTTTATTAGCTTGTATGATGCATGCTAAGTGTCTTGTGAGGGCTTCTTGGGGTCCTATATGACATATCACGTCTATGGTGAACTTTTGGTCATGACAAATATGGAGCAACAACGATAGGGGCCGACATAAGTTTCGCTTTTAGAGAAGATAAAACATTCAAACAATCATCATCGAATTCAAAAACACTCTCCTTCTCTAGTAACTTTCTAAGGGGAAAACAACTTCTGAGAAATCCTCTATTGCATGCCCTAGAAAACTTCAAACTCCTTTCACAAAATTAAGAGGTGTCAATCTTGCAATGACTTCCACTTTCTCTTGATACACTTGAATACCTTTTCCTAAAATCTTATGCCCGGGGAGAAGTTCCTTCCTTCCCCATAAGGTAACATTTTCCCCAATTAAGCACAAGATTAGTTTCAACACACCTTTGCAATACCTTGGTCAAATGATCAAGACAAGCCTCAAATGTATCACCAAATACATAAAAATCATCTATGAAGATTTCCATCATATCCTCCACCATATAAGCAAAAAAACACCTTTGAAAAGTTGTTGAAGCATTGCATAACCCAAAGGGTATTCTCTTGAACACAAAGGTACCATAAAGGAAAGTGAATGCCGTATTTTCTTTGTCTTTTAGAGCAGTTGAGATCCGATTGTACCCTAAGTAACCATCTAGAAAATAATTCCAACCACAACCTGCAAGTCTATCTTGCAGTTGATCCATAAATGGAATGGAGAAGTGATCATTTTTATCCATGCATTCAACTTTTGGTAATCCATGCAAAACGTAATGTTATTACCGGTGTCATGGTCACTAGCTCATTTATGTTATTAGGGACTACAATTATTTCCCATTTTTTTGGTACCTATTGGATGTGACTAACCCCCTCCGCAATAGGGTAAACCAATCCCATATTGGGCCACTTGATTATTTCCTTTTTACCACCTCTTTTATGGGAGGATTTAACCTCTTTTGGCGCTAAATGCTTGGCTTACAATCATTACCAAATTGAATGTTGTGTATGCATATGTCGGGTTGAATACCAACAATATCTGCAATAGTTCATTCCAATGCCTTTATGAACTTCTTTAATACTCCAATCAATGCATCATTTTTTACTTATGATAGATCAGAAACAACAATCACTGGTAAGGTGTTCTTGAACCCTAAAAACACTTATCAAAGATGGGAAGACAAGGGTTTCAATTCTAACCTTGGAGGATCTTTAATTGATGAAAATGGCAGGTGGACTCTCCTAGCTCTTAAACTTAATATCACGTCTTTTTGGATTGGATGAGAAGGAACCTGAACCCGCAAGTTCATTCACTACTTCATCATAGTCTTCAATTTCTTCCCCATAGTAGTTCAACAATACGACTGTCATGAATTCCCCAAGGTGTGTAAATTTACCAATACTAGAAACCGCAGAATCAATAACATCAATTAAAGAAATAATATGCATCTCACTTGGTTGCTTAAATATTTTCAAACATTAAAGTTCACTTCTTCATCGTTGAACCTAAACTTCAGTTCACTACTCTCCACATCTGCTAGGGTTTTCTATAGGCTTGCCTTGAAAATTTAGCATTGATGGAGAAAAAGCATAGAGGACTTGATTTGGTGAAGTAGAAGCCTAAATTAAAATGAAAATTCCAGAATCATCAGCACCCACAACTAAAACTATAATCACTCCAGAGATTGTCATCACTAGCATAATGTTAAACCTTTATAGGTATATCATCTTCAACCTCGACCGGTAGTCTTCATCAATGGGAACTTTAGCTTTTCCCACATTTTCACTCCGCACATTACACCACACATTTAGACATGCAACATTACAAGTAGCCTTGACATCAAATGAAATTACCATTTAGACACAAGAACATTCATTACATGAGTCATCTTGACAAATAGGAACCTACCATAACTACTCTTAATGCCAACTTGTGAAATGCATGGATGAAGTTCCATACCCCCACCCAAACTAAGAAGAATTTCTTGAATAGCTATATTACATCCTATACTTGACCTTATGGGAATTAGCCTTAACTGACATAGACCATGTGAGTTTGCACGGAATCTAGTGTATGCCCCACACTAAAAAGGTGTGTCCTACTTGCCTAAGGTAGAACTAAATGTATTAGATTGGAGATGGATCCAATAGCTAAATAACCTATGAGGGTATGTAGTTATGCGATAAGGAGATTGCTTCTAGAAACCCACCCTTTCTAGCGAGGGAGCTTCCATCTCAGGAAATACTTTCTAGAAACCCGCCCTTTCTAGCGAGGGAGCTTCGATCTCATATTAAACATCCACTCGGTGCTTAGCAAAATTCCCATGAAGTATTTACTGAATCCTAACTTGGTTCATTAGAATAGCTCATTAGATCATGAGTGGGAATAAACTTTCACTGTCCATGTCTTCTTGTTAGATTTAATTAGGTGAGAACTGACTTTCAACCTAGAATATTCATTATGTGAGAAGAATTTTCACATTATATTCATTATGTGTTTATGAGAATGAACTTTCAATCAACACAATCATATCACCATAATCATGGAATAGTCATGTATAAATGTGTGTGTGTGAGAATAGACTTTCAACAACACCACAATTACATCAAAGTCATGATCACTTTACTTTCTCACAAGATGGTCTCAAATCATGAACACACTTTCACAATGCATGTATAATATCATATAATCCCCCTTTAAGGACCAAAGACAATATTCAATCAACACATCTAGCATTCATTATATTAGACATGGATATAATCATAGTTTAAGAAATCAAGTCATTAAATGCATAATCTTAAACACTCATAATGTTGGTCATGTTGGTGGAGTCTTTCCACAATAAAACCACATACAATTTCAACACACATAATAATTTCCCTCTAAAAGCCTTAACATCATTAGCTCTTTATATTAGCTTTTACCATTAAAGCCTTTGAAGTCATCCTCATACTACAAGCCTTACACTCAAGCAATACCTCACATGATCATCATGTATACCTAATTCTCAAGATAATCTAACCACATGCCTCATTCTTAACCAATTATAGTCATATAACGTCATACAAGCTAAATCTCAATATCACTAAAACATGATCGATCATATAAGCCCTAATCTAATCAATTCATGTTTACAAGCTTTACTTTTAAGTAATTCATCTTTAGTTACTCTAATCTGAAGTGATTCATAAAGTAGTTCATCAATCTTATAAGGTCACATCTAAGCCCTCAATTGCCTTTTCCATGGCATAAACCAAACTATATCAATTTCACTCTAAAACCTTAGGTTAATCAAGAATACATGTCTACTAATACTAAAATCATGTAATTACACCATAAACAACCATTATCCATTCAATTGTATTAACATATAATAATACTAATTCTTTAAGAGTCACTTTAGGAAAATAGGGAAATTCACGGATTCCTGAAGAATTCATCTTAAAATAGTATCAATTCACCAATTTGATCATAATATAAAGCAATGTAAACATTGAAAAAGTTTTTAGAAAGAATGCAGGATTTGGAGTGAAAACAGGGGTTTTGGAAAATTTTCTAATTTGAAATTGAGAGTTTGAGAACTTCATGGATGAAAGCATTCCATGAATCAAATACTACCATACCTTTGGTGAAGAAATCCAACAAATTCGAGTAAAAAAGCTCCCTTGTTCAAGCCTTACATTAAACTTCTTCTTCTTCTTCAATGGAATTTTAGAGAGAATATTTTGGAGAGGTAAAGTTTGTTGTGATTTTTGGGTTTGGGATTATGAAGTATATGGGTTAGTTAATGGTTTAAAAGTACTTATATATGTGTATTAAAATAATATAAAATGACCCCACATTAAAATAATTAAATTAGGAATTACCTAAAAACACTTATCTTTGGTCGAGCTTTGACAGGTTGCAGGACCCCATCCACGACCCCCACCTACATGGCGTGGATAGACCCACGAACCATACTGGTCCTTTGTGGGTTAGGGTCTTCAGCTCCTCCAATTTTCCTTTGACCCACGAGACACCCCTACGGGGCGTGGATGGACCTACGCCAAGTAGGTCCCATCCGTAGGTCACCAACTTGGGCAGTTTTGGGTCAGCTTGGGGTTAGGATTTAGGGTCCTCCTCAAGGACCCCTTGGTTTGTCCTTGGGGAGTCGTACCTTGACGTTTAACCCCTAAACCCCTCATCCTAAGTTCGGGAAGCCATTTTACGACATTAACCGACACAGGAAACTCTAAAACTCTTACGTAAGGGTCTAGTTTCACCTACTAGTTTTCCGGGGTGTAACAATATCTCCCCCAGCTTGGGAACATTTGCCCTCGAATGACACTTTAGACACCTTACGGAAGTAGAGACTCTAGTCTAGCAGCCCAACATGCATGCAACATCAAAACAATGCATCATTTAAAGGAGAAAATATCAATCCCATCTCAAAACATCATCAACGCAATACAGGGGGGTAGGAACTACTTCTAACAACCTAATATGCACGAAACTCAATATTTCTCATTTGCGATGGAAGAACTAATTTCTCCCACGAAATAATGCTCAACACAGCATAATGGAGCCAATATGTGATTACTCTCAAAAGCATACTAAAGCATGTTCATCAACGCATCCCATGAAGTCAAATAGGCAACTCATACCAATGCACAAACAACATTAGGAACTTCAATCAACACAATAATATCACCATAATCTAACCACATGCCTCATTCTTAACCAATTATAGTCATATAACGTCATACAAGCTAAATCTCAATATCACTAAAACATGATCCATCATATAAGCCCTAATCTAATCAATTGATTCTTACAACATTTACTTTTAAGTAATTCATCTTTAGTTACTCTAATGTCAAGTAATTCATAAAGTAGTTCATCAATCTTATAAGGTCACATCTAAGCCCTCAATTGCCTCTTCCATGGCATAAACCAAACTATATCAATTTCACTCTAAAACCTTAGGTTAATCAAGAATACATGTCTACTAGTACTAAAATCATGTAATTACACTTTAGGAAAATAGGGAATTCAAGGATTCTTGAAGAACTCATCTTAAAACAGTATCAATTCACCAATTTGATCATAATATAAAGCAATTAAATCATTGAAAAAGTTTTTAGAAAGAATGCATGATTTGGAGTGAAAACAGGGGTTTTTGAGAATTTTCTAATTTGAAATTGAGAGTTTGAGAACTTCATGGATGAAAGCATTCCATGAATCAAATACTACCATACCTTAGGTGAAGAAATCCAAAAAATTTGAGTAAAAAAGCTCCCTTGTTCAAGCCTTACCTAGGCTTGATCTTCTTCTTCTTCTTCAATGGAGTTTTAGAGAGAATATTTTGGAGAGGTTAAGTTTGTTATGATTTTGGGTTTGGGATTATGAAGTATATGGGTTAGTTAATGGTTTGAAAGTACTTATATAAGTGTATTAAAATAATATAAAATGACCCCA